>CM077655.1:20376460-20383960 GCA_039707465.1 Rhabdophis nuchalis
AACCCTAACCCTAACCCTAACCCTAACCCTAACCCTAACCCTAACCCTAACCCTAACCCTAACCCTAACCCTAAACCCTAACCCTAACCCTAACCCTAACCCTAACCCTAACCCTAACCCTAACCCTAACCCTAACCCTAACCCTAACCCTAACCCTAACCCTAACCCTAACCCTAACCCTAACCCTAACCCTAACCCTAACCCTAACCCTAACCCTAACCCTAACCCTAAACCCTAACCCTAACCCTAACCCTAACCCTAACCCTAACCCTAACCCTAACCCTAACCCTAACCCTAACCCTAACCCTAACCCTAACCCCTAACCCTAACCCTAACCCCCCCTAACCCTAACCCTAACCCTAACCCTAACCCTAACCCTAACCCTAACCCTAACCCTAACCCTAACCCTAACCCTAACCCTAACCCTAACCCTAACCCTAACCCTAACCCTAACCCTAACCCTAACCCTAACCCTAACCCTAACCCTAACCCTAACCCTAACCCTAACCCTAACCCTAACCCTAACCCTAACCCTAACCCTAACCCTAACCCTAACCCTAACCCTAACCCTAACCCTAACCCTAACCCTAACCCTAACCCTAACCCTAACCCTAACCCTAACCCTAACCCTAACCCTAACCCTAACCCTAACCCTAACCCTAACCCTAACCCTAACCCTAACCCTAACCCTAACCCTAACCCTAACCCTAACCCTAACCCTAACCCTAACCCTAACCCTAACCCTAACCCTAACCCTAACCCTAACCCTAACCCTAACCCTAACCCTAACCCTAACCCTAACCCTAACCCTAACCCTAACCCTAACCCTAACCCTAACCCTAACCCTAACCCTAACCCTAACCCTAACCCTAACCCTAACCCTAACCCTAACCCTAACCCTAACCCTAACCCTAACCCTAACCCTAACCCTAACCCTAACCCTAACCCTAACCCTAACCCTAACCCTAACCCTAACCCTAACCCTAACCCTAACCCTAACCCTAACCCTAACCCTAATACCCTAACCCTAACCCTAACCCTAACCCTAACCCTAACCCTAACCCTAACCCTAACCCTAACCCTAACCCTAACCCTAACCCTAACCCTAACCCTAACCCTAACCCTAACCCTAACCCTAACCCTAACCCTAACCCTAACCCTAACCCTAACCCTAACCCTAACCCTAACCCTAACCCTAACCCTAACCCTAACCCTAACCCTAACCCTAACCCTAACCCTAACCCTAACCCTAACCCTAACCCTAACCCTAACCCTAACCCTAACCCTAACCCTAACCCTAACCCTAACCCTAACCCTAACCCTAACCCTAACCCTAACCCTAACCCTAACCCTAACCCTAACCCTAACCCTAACCCTAACCCTAACCCTACCAACCCTAACCCTAACCCTAACCCTAACCCTAACCCTAACCCTAACCCTAACCCTAACCCTAACCCTAACCCTAACCCTAACCCTAACCCTAACCCTAACCCTAACCCTAACCCTAACCCTAACCCTAACCCTAACCCTAACCCTAACCCTAACCCTAACCCTAACCCTAACCCTAACCCTAACCCTAACCCTAACCCTAACCCTAACCCTAACCCTAACCCTAACCCTAACCCTAACCCTAACCCTAACCCTAACCCTAACCTAACCCTAACCCTAACCCTAACCCTAACCCTAACCCTAACCCTAACCCTAACCCTAACCCTAACCCTAACCCTAACCCTAACCCTAACCCTAACCCTAACCCTAACCCTAACCCTAACCCTAACCCTAACCCTAACCCTAACCCTAACCCTAACCCTAACCCTAACCCTAACCCTAACCCTAACCCTAACCCTAACCCTAACCCTAACCCTAACCCTAACCCTAACCCTAACCCTAACCCTAACCCTAACCCTAACCCTAACCCTAACCCTAACCCTAACCCTAACCCTAACCCTAACCCTAACCCTAACCCTAACCCTAACCCTAACCCTAACCCTAACCCTAACCCTAACCCTAACCCTAACCCTAACCCTAACCCTAACCCTAACCCTAACCCTAACCCTAACCCTAACCCTAACCCTAACCCTAACCCTAACCCTAACCCTAACCCTAACCCTAACCCTAACCCTAACCCTAACCCTAACCCTAACCCTAACCCTAACCCTAACCCTAACCCTAACCCTAACCCTAACCCTAACCCTAACCCTAACCCTAACCCTAACCCTAACCCTAACCCTAACCCTAACCCTAACCCTAACCCTAACCCAACCCTAACCCTAACCCTAACCCTAACCCTAACCCTAACCCTAACCCTAACCCTAACCCTAACCCTAACCCTAACCCTAACCCTAACCCTAACCCTAACCCTAACCCTAACCCTAACCCTAACCCTAACCCTAACCCTAACCCTAACCCTAACCCTAACCCTAACCCTAACCCTAACCCTAACCCTAACCCTAACCCTAACCCTAACCCTAACCCTAACCCTAACCCTAACCCTAACCCTAACCCTAACCCTAACCCTAACCCTAACCCTAACCCTAACCCTAACCCTAACCCTAACCCTAACCCTAACCCTAACCCTAACCCTAACCCTAACCCTAACCCTAACCCTAACCCTAACCCTAACCCTAACCCTAACCCTAACCCTAACCCTAACCCTAACCCTAACCCTAACCCAACCCTAACCCTAACCCTAACCCTAACCCTAACCCTAACCCTAACCCTAACCCTAACCCTAACCCTAACCCTAACCCTAACCCTAACCCTAACCCTAACCCTAACCCTAACCCTAACCCTAACCCTAACCCTAACCCTAACCCTAACCCTAACCCTAACCCTAACCCTAACCCTAACCCTAACCCTAACCCTAACCCTAACCCTAACCCTAACCCTAACCCTAACCCTAACCCTAACCCTAACCCTAACCCTAACCCTAACCCTAACCCTAACCCTAACCCTAACCCTAACCCTAACCCTAACCCTAACCCTAACCCTAACCCTAACCCTAACCCTAACCCTAACCCTAACCCTAACCCTAACCCTAACCCTAACCCTAACCCTAACCCTAACCCTAACCCTAACCCTAACCCTAACCCTAACCCTAACCCTAACCCTAACCCTAACCCTAACCCTAACCCTAACCCTAACCCTAACCCTAACCCTAACCCTAACCCTAACCCTAACCCTAACCCTAACCCTAACCCTAACCCTAACCCTAACCCTAACCCTAACCCTAACCCTAACCCTAACCCTAACCCTAACCCTAACCCTAACCCTAACCCTAACCCTAACCCTAACCCTAACCCTAACCCTAACCCTAACCCTAACCCTAACCCTAACCCTAACCCTAACCCTAACCCTAACCCTAACCCTAACCCTAACCCTAACCCTAACCCTAACCCCTAACCCTAACCCTAACCCTAACCCTAACCCTAACCCTAACCCTAACCCTAACCCTAACCCTAACCCTAACCCTAACCCTAACCCTAACCCTAACCCTAACCCTAACCCTAACCCTAACCCTAACCCTAACCCTAACCCTAACCCTAACCCTAACCCTAACCCTAACCCTAACCCTAACCCTAACCCTAACCCTAACCCTAACCCTAACCCTAACCCTAACCCTAACCCTAACCCTAACCCTAACCCTAACCCTAACCCTAACCCTAACCCTAACCCTAACCCTAACCCTAACCCTAACCCTAACCCTAACCCTAACCCTAACCCTAACCCTAACCCTAACCCTAACCCTAACCCTAACCCTAACCCTAACCCTAACCCTAACCCTAACCCTAACCCTAACCCTAACCCTAACCCTAACCCTAACCCTAACCCTAACCCTAACCCTAACCCTAACCCTAACCCTAACCCTAACCCTAACCCTAACCCTAACCCTAACCCTAACCCTAACCCTAACCCTAACCCTAACCCTAACCCTAACCCTAACCCTAACCCTAACCCTAACCCTAACCCTAACCCTAACCCTAACCCTAACCCTAACCCTAACCCTAACCCTAACCCTAACCCTAACCCTAACCCTAACCCTAACCCTAACCCTAACCCTAACCCTAACCCTAACCCTAACCCTAACCCTAACCCTAACCCTAACCCTAACCCTAACCCTAACCCTAACCCTAACCCTAACCCTAACCCTAACCCTAACCCTAACCCTAACCCTAACCCTAACCCTAACCCTAACCCTAACCCTAACCCTAACCCTAACCCTAACCCTAACCCTAACCCTAACCCTAACCCTAACCCTAACCCTACCCTAACCCTAACCCTAACCCTAACCCTAACCCTAACCCTAACCCTAACCCTAACCCTAACCCTAACCCTAACCCTAACCCTAACCCTAACCCTAACCCTAACCCTAACCCTAACCCTAACCCTAACCCTAACCCTAACCCTAACCCTAACCCTAACCCTAACCCTAACCCTAACCCTAACCCTAACCCTAACCCTAACCCTAACCCTAACCCTAACCCTAACCCTAACCCTAACCCTAACCCTAACCCTAACCCTAACCCTAACCCTAACCCTAACCCTAACCCTAACCCTAACCCTAACCCTAACCCTAACCCTAACCCTAACCCTAACCCTAACCCTAACCCTAACCCTAACCCTAACCCTAACCCTAACCCTAACCCTAACCCTAACCCTAACCCTAACCCTAACCCTAACCTAACCCTAACCCTAACCCTAACCCTAACCCTAACCCTAACCCTAACCCTAACCCTAACCCTAACCCTAACCCTAACCCTAACCCTAACCCTAACCCTAACCCTAACCCTAACCCTAACCCTAACCCTAACCCTAACCCTAACCCTAACCCTAACCCTAACCCTAACCCTAACCTAACCCTAACCCTAACCCTAACCCTAACCCTAACCCTAACCTAACCCTAACCCTAACCCTAACCCTAACCCTAACCCTAACCCTAACCCTAACCCTAACCCTAACCCTAACCCTAACCCTAACCCTAACCCTAACCCTAACCCTAACCCTAACCCTAACCCTAACCCTAACCCTAACCCTAACCCTAACCCTAACCCTAACCCTAACCCTAACCCTAACCCTAACCCTAACCCTAACCCTAACCCTAACCCTAACCCTAACCCTAACCCTAACCCTAACCCTAACCCTAACCCTAACCCTAACCCTAACCCTAACCCTAACCCTAACCCTAACCCTAACCCTAACCCTAACCCTAACCCTAACCCTAACCCTAACCCTAACCCTAACCCTAACCCTAACCCTAACCCTAACCCTAACCCTAACCCTAACCCTAACCCTAACCCTAACCCTAACCCTAACCCTAACCCTAACCCTAACCCTAACCCTAACCCTAACCCTAACCCTAACCCTAACCCTAACCCTAACCCTAACCCTAACCCTAACCCTAACCCTAACCCTAACCCTAACCCTAACCCTAACCCTAACCCTAACCCTAACCCTAACCCTAACCCTAACCCTAACCCTAACCCTAACCCTAACCCTAACCCTAACCCTAACCCTAACCCTAACCCTAACCCTAACCCTAACCCTAACCCTAACCCTAACCCTAACCCTAACCCTAACCCTAACCCTAACCCTAACCCTAACCCTAACCCTAACCCTAACCCTAACCCTAACCCTAACCCTAACCCTAACCCTAACCCTAACCCTAACCCTAACCCTAACCCTAACCCTAACCCTAACCCTAACCCTAACCCTAACCCTAACCCTAACCCTAACCCTAACCCCTAACCCTAACCCTAACCCTAACCCTAACCCTAACCCTAACCCTAACCCTAACCCTAACCCTAACCCTAACCCTAACCCTAACCTAACCCTAACCCTAACCCTAACCCTAACCCTAACCCTAACCCTAACCCTAACCCTAACCCTAACCCTAACCCTAACCCTAACCCTAACCTAACCCTAACCCTAACCCTAACCCTAACCCTAACCCTAACCCTAACCCTAACCCTAACCCTAACCCTAACCCTAACCTAACCCTAACCCTAACCCTAACCCTAACCCTAACCCTAACCCTAACCTAACCCTAACCCTAACCCTAACCCTAACCCTAACCCTAACCCTAACCCTAACCCTAACCCTAACCCTAACCCTAACCCTAACCCTAACCCTAACCCTAACCCTAACCCTAACCCTAACCCTAACCCTAACCCTAACCCTAACCCTAACCTAACCCTAACCCTAACCCTAACCCTAACCCTAACCCTAACCCTAACCTAACCCTAACCCTAACCCTAACCCTAACCCTAACCCTAACCCTAACCCTAACCCTAACCCTAACCCTAACCCTAACCCTAACCCTAACCCTAACCCTAACCCTAACCCTAACCCTAACCCTAACCCTAACCCTAACCCTAACCCCTAACCCTAACCCTAACCCTAACCCTAACCCTACCCTAACCCTAACCCTAACCCTAACCCTAACCCTAACCCTAACCCTAACCCTAACCCTAACCCTAACCCTAACCCTAACCCTAACCCTAACCCTAACCCTAACCCTAACCCTAACCCTAACCCTAACCCTAACCCTAACCCTAACCCTAACCCTAACCCTAACCCTAACCCTAACCCTAACCCTAACCCTAACCCTAACCCTAACCCTAACCCTAACCCTAACCCTAACCCTAACCCTAACCCTAACCCTAACCCTAACCCTAACCCTAACCCTAACCCTAACCCTAACCCTAACCCTAACCTAACCCTAACCCTAACCCTAACCCTAACCCTAACCCTAACCCTAACCCTAACCCTAACCCTAACCCTAACCCTAACCCTAACCCTAACCCTAACCCTAACCCTAACCCTAACCCTAACCCTAACCCTAACCCTAACCCTAACCCTAACCCTAACCCTAACCCTAACCCTAACCCTAACCCTAACCCTAACCCTAACCCTAACCCTAACCCTAACCCTAACCCTAACCCTAACCCTAACCCTAACCCTAACCCTAACCCTAACCCTAACCCTAACCCTAACCTAACCCTAACCCTAACCCTAACCCTACCCTAACCCTAACCCTAACCCTAACCCTAACCCTAACCTAACCCTAACCCTAACCCTAACCCTAACCCTAACCCTAACCCTAACCCTAACCCTAACCCTAACCCTAACCCTAACCCTAACCCTAACCCTAACCCTAACCCTAACCCTAACCCTAACCCTAACCCTAACCCTAACCCTAACCCTAACCCTAACCCTAACCCTAACCCTAACCCTAACCCTAACCCTAACCCTAACCCTAACCCTAACCCTAACCCTAACCCTAACCCTAACCCTAACCCTAACCCTAACCCTAACCCTAACCCTAACCCTAACCCTAACCCTAACCCTAACCCTAACCCTAACCCTAACCCTAACCCTAACCCTAACCCTAACCCTAACCCTAACCCTAACCCTAACCCTAACCCTAACCCTAACCCTAACCCTAACCCTAACCCTAACCCTAACCCTAACCCTAACCCTAACCCTAACCCTAACCCTAAC
>CM077655.1:22186460-22396460 GCA_039707465.1 Rhabdophis nuchalis
GAGGGCGTTTTACCAGGTCCGCCTGGTATGCCAGTTGTGCCCCCTATTGGATTGGGATGCCCTTTGCACAGTCACTCATGCCCTCGTGACATCCCGACTGGACTATTGTAACTCTCTCTACATGGGGCTCCCCTTGAGGTGCACCCGAAGACTTCAGCTGGTCCAGAATGCAGCCGCGCGAGCAATAATGGGGGGACCGCAAGGTATACCCATATAACACCTCTCTTGCGCGAGCTGCACTGGCTGCCTGTCCTCTTTCGGGTGCGCTTCAAGGTGCTAGTTATCATCTTTAAAGCGCTCCATGGCTCGGGACCTAGCTATCTGCGGGATCGGATCCTGCCCCATACATCCTCACGGCCGATTCGCTCCCACAGAGAGGGACTTCTCTGGGTGCCATCCACTAGACTTTGTCAGTGGGCAACGTCCAGGGGAAGGGCCTTCTCTGTGGCGGGCCCAGCCCTCTGGAACGACCTTCCCCCCGACATTAGAACAACCACGGACCTCCGCTCCTTGCGTCAGAAATTAAAAACATACTTTTTCTGCTTGGCCGGCCTAGGTTAGTCTCTACCTTTAGGGTTTAGGGAACACTAGTTTTAATATGGGGATTTTAGTGCAGGGACAATTAAGTTTAATTTGTTTTTACTCTATTGTATTTATTTTTGTATATATATTTTATGTGTTTTAATTTTTCGCTGTGCACCGCTCCGAGTCCCCTTGGGGAGAGGACGCGGTATATAAAAATTATTATTATTATTATTATTATTATTATTATTATTATTATTATTATTATTATTATTATTATTATTATTATTATTATTATTATTATTATTATTAAATCGGCAGCAGCCTGCCTCACAAAATTGCTGACTTGCAGTAAAAAAAATCCTAGCTCATTAGGGTTCCCCCCCCCCAAACTTAATTCCCAGGGGGGGGAGTCTAAACGTTCTGCGTGGTGCGGGGCTTCTATCTCTCTGTTGATCTACTGCAGGGGTAATTTCTCTTGCCATTTCAAGGCGTTGCAAGGGCCCCTCTCTTAGGGTAGTTTTCTTTTCCAGGGGGGGGGTTGCTCTTTTTCCAGCTCTCCCCAATTCCATGGGCTAGGATCCCTCCCCGCTTGCGTTCTCTGGCATGCTTTTTGTCGTCCGCTTGACGGATTAGTTCTCTTGCCGTTTCCCTCAAGTATTTTTCTTCCTCTATCTCTTCCCAAAGTGGGGGGGGGAGCAGGCTCATCTGCGTCTGGTGGTTGTAACCCCCAGGGGAATTTCTGCAGAGGCGGCTCCCTTCATCCCCACTCCCTCGGACCAGCGATGGCAAACTGGGTTCTCTTCGGGTTTGGTTGGGGTCTCACCGCAACCGCCCTGTATCATTTCAAAGGAATGATTGTTTAATGAAATTGTTTCAAAAATGCTTCTTGGAAAATGCCCATGGTATCAGCTGTTATCCAAATAAGATGTTTTCTGTAAGATAAAAGGACAGAATATTAAAGAAAGTTGCTTTTTGGTTTCTCAGATACAGAAATATGCACCAAGTGTCCAGATGACAAATATCCAAATGAGGACAGAGTCCAATGTATCCTCAAAATTATAACCTTCCTGTCTTATGAAGAACATCTGGGCATCATCCTGGTTTCTTCTGCCCTACTATTGTTTTTAATCACAGGCCTTCTTTTAATCATCTTCATTAAATACTGAGAAACTCCCCTTGTCAAAGCCAACAACCGGGACCTCTCCTACATCCTCCTGGTCTCCCTCCTGCTTTGCTTATTGTCTCCTTCTCTCTTACTTGGTCAACCAAGGAAAGCCACCTGCCTTCCCCGACAGACAGTTTTCAGCATCATCTTCTCAGTTGCTGTTTCTTCTCTCTTGGCCAAAACCATCACGGTGGTGCTGGCTTTCCTGGCCACAAAACCAGGAAACCAAGCAAAGAGATGGTTGGGAAAGAGCTTGGCCAACTCCATCATCCTCTCTTCTTCTGCTGTCCAAGTGATCATCTGCTCCATCTGGCTGGGAGTTTCTCCACCCTTCTCAGGCTGGGACTTCCACTCCCAGCCTGGAGAGATCATCCTGCAATGCAACGAAGGGGCCGTTGTCATGTTCTACGTCACCCTCAGCTACATGGGCTTCCTGGCTGCCATCTGCTTCACGGTGGCTTTCCTGGCCAGGAATCTGCCTGGGGCCTTCAACGAAGCCAAGCTGATCACCTTCAGCATGCTGGTCTTCTGCAGCATCTGGGTGACTTTTGTGCCCACCTACCTGAGCACCAAAGGGAAATACATGGTGGCTGTCCAGGTCTTCTCCATCCTGGCCTCCAGTGCTGGTCTTCTGGTCTGCATCTTCATCACCAAGTGCTACATTATCCTTCTGAGGCCGGACCTGAACACAAAGGAGCATCTCACAGCCAGAACAAATGTAAAAACATGAGATATAACAGCATTGTGATATTGGAAGAATTGTTAAAGTTTCTTTTATTTGAAAAAAATATTTTCTTTCCACTTTGGTAGTATGCAGGAATAAAAGAATAATATATGTATACATTTCTTTTTTTTTTTTGAAAAAGTTTTATTGGGTTTTACAAATTTTATAAAAATAGGATAAGGGAATATAAGGAATTACAAAGACATTTTGAGAACCTCTATGTCAGAGGTGCTGGCCCCCGCCGAGGCTTCATAAAAAAAAATTGATAATACAATAAATTTTTCATTTTTTTCTACAAAGTGGAAAGAGATACAAATATTTCATTTTAAAATCTATGCAATCAATCCAAATAAGAATTGTACTATATAGAAAAAAGGTCACTTGTGAGATCTTTTGGCAATTGTATCTTCCTCTCCCTGACCTCCAGTGGGCGGAGCCGTGGCCCCCTCCGTTCCCCCATTTTCGTCCTCCAGGATTGGGGAGTGATTTTTAAGAAAGGCTTCTGCCTCTGCAATTGTTTTAATTCTTACTCTTCCCCCCTCCCAGAACACCAACAATCCCTCGGGCATCACCCACTTGAACCACACCCCCTTTTTGAATAATCTTTTTGATAAGAAGGAATATTTCCTCCTTATCTCTCTAATCTTTTTCGGGATCTGTTTCAAGATGGCAATCTCATTCTGTTGATAAATTAAAGGACTGTCTCTCTGTGCTCTCAGGATCCCCTCCCTTGTTGACCTTCTTACAAATTTAATATGTATCTCTCTGGCATATGCTGAGTTAATTCTATAAATCAGATCGATGTCCCCCCAAATATCATCTTTACTCTTTTTTGTATAATCTGCTAATATCGTACACATTAAATCTTTCAGATCCTCAGTGCTTGATTCAGGAACATTCTGAAATCTTAAAAAGTAAGACATCCTTTCAAAATCCATCCTAGACATATGACCAGCCAAATCCACTATTTCATTGTGAGAATTTTTTAGCTCTTCCCTTATCTCAGCCATCCTCCCCTCCAGTCCATTAATTCTTTGTTTATTTTCCATTAGTGCTTTCTGTGTCTCCAAAAGTTCTAATTTTGAACTGACATTATCTTTCCGGATTTCTTTAATTTCTTTCATAATGTTTTGAAGAATTTCCTCTATTGCTGATAACTGTGTAGCTTCCACCTCTGTTTCCTTGGATAACATTGAAGTAATCTTAAGTTGATGTGGCTGCTTTTTTGAAGCCATAATGAAAGTTTTAAGTCCTTGTCACTAATATGGCATCTGTTGGAGATGCAGTCCATGAGACAAGGAGAGAGCAAAAGCCAATGTCCAAATTCAAAGTTCAGTTTGGTTATAATCCAGAGAGAAAACAATTTCTTAAAGGCAATCAGATGACAAAAAAAACAAAGAAGGCACATCAGGGAAAGGTCCAATTAATCAATTACGTACATCCATTAATAAAAAGAGAAGAACAGTTCCGCACACAAGGGAGTGTCAGCAATTTTCCAAGAAAAGTATGTCTCCTGAGAACAAAGGAATGCCATCTTCCCCCGCCCCTCTGGAAGCCACCGGGAGCTAGTAAAAATCATTTCAGTTGTTGCCAGACTTCGATACAAAGTATCCAGAGATCATAAAGGAAAGACTTTCACTATGGTTTAAAAAAATCGGATGTTGATTCCTCCGCCTCCCCAAGCCTGGGGAACATTTCTAAATGCCGCTTTTTTTTTTCTTTCTCAGGGTTTTTTTTACAAACTCCTCCCTCCTTCTTCTTTCAAACTGAAAGTTGAGAGCATTAAAGCAAAATCACTCACGATCCACTTTGCAGCCAGGAGCCTCGGTGTTGCCTCCAGCCCCGGCGTTTCAGTCCTTCTTTAAACGAGATAGCTGTTCTGGCTCTGCATCGGCGAAGGGGACGAAAGGGAACTCCCCCCCCCCCCGCGACTCGTTCTCCTGCACCTAGGTCGAAGCGGGGGCCACCCCCCGACCGCCGTCGGGGTGGGGAGATTCCCTGCAAGCCGCCCATACAGCGGGGGCTTTTTACAAGAGCCGGGGGGGGGCGCAGAAGCAACCAAGTGGCGGACGAGTACAAGACCTGACCGTCACCTCCGGCCAACCGGAAGGAAGTGTATGTATACATTTCTTGTAGTTTCCTTCCCTTTCATTTCAATAAATCTTGTGGAAAAGATGGTCAATGAACCTAACACTTTATTTTTTAAAAAACCATTTGAGTCATTTTTCCTACTGACAGAGGGCTAAAAGTGTAGATATGTGAGAGAAAGACTAGGAAAAGAGATAAGATGGAAGCCTGGGAACCAACTTCCAGAGTTGTTAATCTCCATGAGAACCATTGGAAGAAGAGAATGAGCTGGAATGCCATGTTTGGCTTTCTCTCAGCAGGGAAGCAAATCTTCATTTGCTGATTTCCTGATAAAAACCCTCTTGGCAGAAAGTCTTGACTACAAAGGCTGTCTAAGGTTTCACTTTGGAGTAGTTTTTACTTAGTTGTCTACCTCTAAGAACTTCCCACTCTATTTTCTCTTTCTTTCCTCATCCAGAGAATTAAAACAGAAATATCTAATGATATTCAGACCCTTTAATTTCCCACTCTACAATTCCTACATAAAGCATTTTCTCTGCTCCTCTTCCAAGCTTGTCTTGTGTGTGAAGGGCTGGAGAAGATGCCCAGAGAAAGGGGACCTTGAGACTCTCCCCAGGAGGAGGTTGGAGGGATCCTGTCTAAAGGCAGCCCCATCATTGATCAGGTCACAAACCTTCAATGCTGCATAACATCCATCCAGGTCCAAGAAGGGGGAGAATAAGGTGGGGGGCACTTTGAGGCTTCTAGAAAGAGGCCCCCATGGAAGCTGCTCTGCTCTCCAACCACAGAGATTGCTGATCAATTGGGAATCAATGTTTATGTTTCAGAATGGTTCCTAATTGGGAATAGGATCCCTTTGCAAAATCCATTTGAAGGATATAAGAAAAGCTCTGATGGATCAGATGAAGGTCAGTCTAAGATTCACACAAATCCTTCTGGTTCTCCCACAAGCAGACATTTCATTTCATTTTTCATTTTATTACATTTATATCCCGCCCTTCTCCACAGAGGACCCAGGGCGGCGCACAGGAAATTTAAAAAACATACACAATAGAAAATAGACAAATAATTTAAAATATATATTAAATAATCCCCAATCCTGTGCTAAAAACCAATTATTAAAAACCCAATTTAAAACTTTTCTAAAAGTCCCCATGGGAGGTTAGGCTAGGCCGGCTTGATGGAAAAAATATGTCTTTAAACATTTGCGGAAGAGGCGGAGGTCGGTGATGGTCCGGAGTTCAGGGGGTAGGTCGTTCCAAAGGGCAGGGCCCGCCACAGAGAAGGCTCTTCCCCTGGGTGTCGCCAGTCGGCATTGTCCGGCCGACGGCACCCTGAGAAGGCCCTCTCTGTGGGAGCGGATCGGTCTAAGGGATGTATGGGGCAGGAGACGGTCTCGCATATAACTAGGCCCCGAGCCATGGAGCGCTTTAAAGATGGTCGTCAAAGACAAAGGCAGAGACTGATGGCTTTGCCCCCCATGGAACAGGCGTCTCCCCACAATTCCACTTTCCTCCATCAAACCACTCAGTATTGGGCAGTCGGCCATCCCCCTCTCTAGGAATCCCCAATTCTGGTATCCCACATGAATCTTCACACCTCCATCAATAAGTACTGAGGCAGGACTGGAACTCAGGGCCTCCTGGTGAGTGGCCCAAAGAAACCCAGCCAGCTTTCTTGCTTAAGATGGGACTAGAACTCCCCACCCCCTGGAGATTATCTAAAGTCACCTGACCTGCAATCCTGTCTATGGCAGAACTAGAACTCAGAGCCTCCTGGACAGTGGCCCCAAAGGCCCCCAGTTGGCTTTCATGCCTAAAGCAGGACTGGAACTCAGAGTCCTCTGATGATTGGCCCCAGGGGAACCAAAATGGCTTTTGTTTTGAAGGGGGGATTAAATCTCCAGTGTTTGGGGCAAAATCCCTCGGATGGCTTTGATTCCCTGCACACACAAAAGGCTCCTCCAGCAGCTGCGCCTCCCGGCTCCCCTCCTCCCTCGAACAGACAGCTGTCACTCAAGCCCCTCGCCTGCCCGGCTCCCTCGCGTCCAGGTCGGGCAGGGCCACCCCCGGCAAGCGGTCTGCCCGAGCCTCCTGCCCTCCCGCCGCCTTGGCCCTGCGGATGCCCTCCTGGGGCTGGTGGGGGCACAGCGAGCGAGAGAGGAGCCAGGAGGGGCTTCCTGCCGCCGGGCTGCGGGGAATGAGGCCACGGGTAGCTCCACGGCGCTTCCCTCCCGTGCCGAGCCGGGGTTCTGTCTCCCAAAGGCCGAGGAGAGCCCGGGAGGCGGGCAGGGCGAGCACCTGTCCCAGGAGCTGCACGGGAGAAGCGCCTGGGCGGAGAGCTGGGCTGTCCCGGGGCTTCAGCTCAGCGCCGCCTCGCCGGATGCAGCCAGGCAGGGCGGAGGGGACGGCGGTGGTGGAGCCCTTCTGGGGGAGTGGATGGGCCCCCGCAGGGCTCCAGCTGGGGGCGTTTCTCTCCCTTCCAGGTTGCGACGCGTCGGGCCGGGGAGAAATAGCGCCGGCTGCGGGCTTGGTTGCCGGCACTTTGGGGAGGGAAGGAGCAGCGGCTGCCCCAGGTGGCTCCTCTGGGGGGGGAGGGGAGGGGGGAGGGTGTGTGTCAAATATCCCCACCCCCTTTTTTTGTCTTCCTCCACGGTGCTTTTAACACAGCTGCGGATTCGAACTCTGCCCCTCCCCACAACCTCAGAGGACGCCCCGGCTTCCCTTCTCTCCCCCCATTTCGCTCCCCCCATCTTTGTCCGACCGGCGGTGGTCCTTCTGCCTGGCAGCTGCCCGCTGAGAGCTCAGTAGAAGGGCAGCCAAAGGGCCCCAACCCCCTTCGGCCACTTTGCCGGCTCCTGCCCCTCCCCCCCAGCCCGATCTTCTGCCTATGTGGACGTTGTAGGAGGGGGGGCTCTTGGGGGAGGCTCGGCCCTTCTTCTCCTCACCCCCAACTGGAGGCAGCGACCTCTGGGGAAGGGAAGGCTCTGTCTGCCTTGGAGTCGGTATGAAAGACGACCCTCTCCAGACCCAGGTGGGCTGAAACCTTCCTTCTCTCCGGGTTCAGGTAGACCCGCTTTCTCCCCTCCCAGACCTCCCCCCCCCTCCAGCCCCTTTGAGAGCCCAGGAAGAGCCTCGCCTGACTCCTTCTGGGTACCAGCAGAGGATGGAACCGCCGGGTGAAGGGATTTAGGGGAAGGGGCTGCAGCACAGGGTCACGTGGCCTTGGCTTTATGGTACCAGGGGGGGTCTCCAAAAGGAGCAGGAAGACCCCCAGTCCTTCATTCAACCCCCAAAGCACTTGGATGAGGTGATTAAAAGGAAGCCTGTATTCCCACTCGCTAATTGGGAAATGGAGATAATGGGGTGGGGGGGATAATCATAATAAAAATCATAATAAAGTTTGCAGATGACACAATGGTGGTGGGTCTCATAACTGGAGGGGACGAATCAGCATACAGGGAAGAAGTCCAGAAGGTATCCGCATGGTGCTCAAGAAACAACTTAGGTCTAAATACTAGCAAGACAAAGGAGATGGTGCTAGATTTCCGGAGGCACAGAGAGGAACCTGCCCCACTGTACATTGAGGGGGGTTGGGTGGAGAGGGTTTCCTCTTTTAAATTCTTAGGAGTGCTTATTAACCAAGATCTCACCTGGAAAAAGAACACGTCTCTGGTGATTGGAAAAGCTCAACAGAGACTTCATTTCCTTAGAGTCCTGCGGAAAAATCAGGTGGAACAACGGCTGATGACCTCTTTCTATCGGTCCATCATAGAAAGTGTCCTCACATATTGTATCACAGTGTGGTATGCCAGAGGCGTAGCGTGGGGGTTGCAGGGGGGGCCGGCCGCACCGGGCGCAACATCTGGGGGGGCGCACCCGCACTCGCAGCTCTCTGCCCCTGCCTGGCTCACTCACTCTCTCTGCAGTGCTGGCTGTGCGAATCCGATCCGAGCCGGCCGAGCTGAGGCGAGGGGAAGGGTCGAAGGGAAGTCAGGAAGCCGAGAGTTCCCCCGCCACCTCCTGCAAAAATCGCCTATATGCAGATTACAAGCGGAGGAGAGGAAGGGGCTCGACCCACCCGTTCGCCTCGCCTATTGCGGGCAGCAGAGGTCGCTGTGGAGCAGCCTCGGCCACCGCCCCCCTCCCTCTCCCCGCCGATGAAATAACGGGGCTGGGGAGAGAGAAAGAGTGAAGGCGCCGAGCTGGGGGTGGAGGAAGAGTTCACTTTGCAACACCCCCCCCTCAGCAAAAGAGCTTAGTGCGCGCGGGAGGTAGCCCCCCCACACACACACACACAAACACACACACACCGGCGGCGTCTGGCCCGGGAAGGCGCAGCTTGCAAAGAGGACAGGTAAAAGAGCGGGGGAAGCGAACCCAAAGGCCGCAGGGGGAGGCTCGGAGAGGCTGCCCCGAAACTTCTTTTGCGCGCCGCGGCGGGAGACGCGCGCCTCCGGTCGGCAGGGATTGCGAGAGCAATCGGCTGCGACGAGCGAGACCGCCTTGGGGCTGTTGCGAAAGACGCCAGGAACAGGCAACTCCCCCTGCTGTGCGTTTGTGTGTGTGTCTGTGTGTGTGTCTGTGTGCTCCCGCATTTGGGAGAGAAGCAACGGCGGCGGTGGCTCCAGGACGGTTAAAAGACGGTTAAACTATTAGAGGCAACCAGATGCCTCAAGTAGTTTTGAGAAGGGAGGTGGTGGCAGAAAGAGTAGTAGTCCCTCTGTAACGGTTTGGGGTTTTTAGGTCGGGTTTCCTAAGCATTCATTCAGAGGTCAATCATGACATCTACAATCCGTATCTATGAGGTAGCTTTTGTGGCCCCTAGAGAAGATTACCAGTTGTGGAGTAAAGCCCATTGAATTGAAGGACACTTGTATAGGGTTTTAAAACCAAGGTACTCAAGTTAGCATCCCCTAAAAGTGTTAAATAAAAAATGTCACCAATTCTGAACAACATCCTGATTTGCTGATGTTTTGCAGTAAGCACATATATTTTTAAAAACAAATTTAAAAGTACAGTATTTGAAACAATTTTTTCAAAAAGACAGTCTGAGCTCAGCAATCCTTGTTCTTCCTCTCAGAATTTCATGCCAATATGAAGGAACTTGCATTGGTTTCATTGTTTTTAAAGTGGGAACTTACACCTTTTCCTTTGCCCCCTCCTGAGACTTGAAGTCAAATAATGAGAGTTAAAAAACCACTTCGATGACTGGTCTAGTTTATGAACTTTCATAAGAGCTTATTTCATCATACTGAGTTACTGCTGAAGTGTCATCTTTTCTTAGACTGCATTTTAAATGGGCATTTCAGTATACTTGACTGTTTATAATTGGTTGCATGCATGAAGTTTTGAATCTAAAAGTATAACGTGAATTATATCCCATGTCACATGCTTCAATTTCTACTTGTAGAATGTACATACCCTTCCTGTGAGAAGGAATTGCAGAGATTATAAGGAAAATGGTTATGATTTTTCATAATGATTAAGTTATTTTTTGTACAATCGTAATGTTTTTAACAGGGGACTGTATTTAAACAATGTCTCTTTAAAAACAAACCATTGCTAGCTATGTACATTTTAGTATCTATAATATTATGTTTTCTTGACCTAGCTTTTAGCTACATATAAATAGAGATTGCAGTAATTTTGACAGCTAGATTTGATACTAATCATCCTTTTTATACATAATTAATATATTTGCTTGATGTAAAGTTCATCATCAGGATGACCTGATTTTGGGGAGAGAAAAGCGCTTCGATGTCACAGTTAACTATAAATTTATATCAAGCAAATAAATCATATTTATTTATTTACTAGCCGTTCCCAGCCATGCGTTGCTGTGGCCCAGTCTGGTTAAACGGCCAACCAATCTGTGTGTAGATCTACACTTGCACAAACAAACACGTACACACAACCACCATATAACCCCCAACCTACCTACCTACCTACTCCCTTTCTCCCTCTACCTATGAGCCAAGAAAGACTGAGTAATCTAGCAATACTGTCCATTGAGAGAGACTTTAATGTAGATTTCAATTCCGTTGTTGAAAAATTTGCGCTAATTAAAAGCAGGCGAATTTAAATTAATCTGTATATTATATACAGATTGATATCTTGCACTTCTATTAAAGAATTACAATTAGAGGTACAGGATTGAGGAAGTTGGCGCCATCTAGCCCAGTCTTGGATCATCTCCAGGGTATGGTTCCATTTTGATGTTTAGTTTTTGTTCTTGATATTGATATCATCTTGATATGATGGTTGTGAGACGACATATAATAGCATGGCCCATTCTAGGTTACTACATTTGTAGATTTGTATTCATAGACCTGCTGAAAATGTGGAGAATGTGTAATGCATGTTCGCACTCAATAAAGTGTTTGAAAATAAACTTGTATTTAGATGCATTTTACTTTAATTACATCAGTATTTTCATAACAAACAATACATGTGCTTAGGGGGTAAGGGTTTCTTTAACTAATCTAGTGGAAGAGACTCGAGTGCTAAAATCCACGGGTTAGGGGGCGCAAATTACTTGCCTTGCCCCGGGTGCTGACAACCCACGCTACGCCACTGGCAGCAGGTCTGTTCATCTTGGGCTCCTTGGTTCTCCCGAAGGAGGCTTCCTGGGAAGAGACTCTGGGGATTATTCAGGTACAGAATTTTTTTATCAACCCCAAAGTTCTTTCACTGATTAAGCTGCTCAACAAGATGGGTGAAACTATGGTGTCTTTTCCCTGTTTTCCAAACTCTGAGGTCCCATTTCAAGTGAGCTCAGCCTTGTTCCCAAGGGGGTTGACCTTCAGTTGAATTGAATGTGGGGAGTAGAAACCTGATGGTTTTCTTAGACCTCTTGGGAGGTTTCAGTGCTATTCCATTTCATGGACCTTCTACGATTTAGGATCTCCATCAGAAACCCAGAAGGGTTGGGTATTGTATTGCTAATTGCTTTAGGTTTTGTTTGCTTCTTGTACACAAATAGCAAAGAAGGAGACAAGTCAGTTGACCGGGGCCTGAATTTAGGTTTGGAGAGGTAAAATTAAATCATGATTGGATGGAGGTCCTTTGGGTTCCATTGGGGAGAAGCTTCACCTTGTCCTGTTTGGGGAAAGTGTTCGTGAAAGGGCAGCTTCATGGTCAGAGTTATCCATGCCTCCCTTTCAGACACACTCAATGGCATAGAGCAATGGCAGCAGGATTTCCTCCCTGACAAATCAGGCCCACAAAGTTCCCTTCCCAAGGTTGGAGGTCAAAAGGCAGAGAGGCCATTTCTGTGCTCTCTCCATCAGGATCCAGAGAACGGATGGGCCCTGAAAGAGGGGAGGGGCCTGGGCAATGACTGGGAGCTCCCGGTCCGAGTGAAAGTCCCAGGATCTGGTCACAATGTTGATTTCCCCCCTGTTATTTTAGGTATCCCAGGGCTGCAGCAGCAACAGACACAACATCAAAGGTTCGGTCTCGGGTCTGCAAATGGAGTCACACCTGTGTTGGCAAAGACACCTGGATCCCCCTTCTTGGAGGAAGGTGGCCTTATTTGTTGCCAAGCATGAATTCTGAGGATGCATGAATGAACCTCCGGAGGCCACCAGATTGGGGCAGGCTGTTCTCATTCATTATCCACAACTGACAAGAGTCTTAACAGCCATGAATCAACAGGTGGAAGGCCCCTGTCCAGTGATTAATGGTCGGTTCTGTCCTATTGTTTAGATATGATAACTGCAACCTCTGTGTGATGGAGCATTTCTTGACGACACATGAATTGTTCCTTTGTCTGAGGAAAGAATTCACTGCATGGGGAACAGTCAACTCTGTCATAGGCCTTTTGAGGTCCCCTTCTTGGTAAGTGTAATTGCATCAAATCAAATCACATTTATTGCAATCAAAGATCAGAACAAATAAAAACACTCAAGGAATATGCAGTTAAAAGTTCTAGAATGAAATCATAAACCACCGATAATATCTATATTAAAATCTCAATTGGGCATCCAATCTCTCAGTTACACATGGCCTAAAGATACTATAATATCAGTCCTTAACCTGGGAGTCCCATTTAGCCATTAAACACTAAAAGGCAAAGGAGTAGAGATGCAAAAGGGTTTCCTACATCGGTTGTGTAAAAGAGCCATGGTGGATTAATCCCGTGTTTCCCATGGATCCTCAGAGCTGCTGTGGAGAATCGAGCCACCTTTGCTGCAACCACAGTCTGTTGGGCCTTAAGCAGCCCCTGGAGCTGAGCAGAGTCGGAATGGCCAGGATGCCTATCGGTTATTGGGAGGACGTGTTTCTTTCTAATCTCTCCATAGAAAGAGCATCGAAGGAGTCTCTGTCCAACTGTCTATCCAGGAGAGGAGGGAGGATTGGGGGAGGGAGGGGGAGGGAGGGAGGGGGACTTGCTACCTCGTGTGCCAGGTGAGTCTGGCCAGAGTTGGATCTGGGAACCAGAACCGAGCAGCCAAATGGGCTGAGCAGCCGGGGGCTGAACATCCGACAGGAGAGGAGGGGAGAGGAGAGCAGCCAGAAGCTGAAGGGGAGCCCAGGGGTCCCCAGGAGAGGCCTTGGGGGAGCAGAGAGTCCCAAGGCAGCAAGGCTGAGGGAGCTGGGGGGCGGAGCGGGAGGACAGGGCTGGGGGGAGGGACTTGGGGGCAGGCAGAAGCTCCTGCTGCTCCAGAGCCTCTCAGGGGGAAGGAAGAGAAGGAGGAGGCCAGGCCTAACATCTACCTGTACTTTCACTCCCCCCCCCCATGCATCCCCCCATCCCACCCCATAGATGGCCCCTCCCACCGGTCAGACAAGCACATCCACCCCACACCAGACCCGACTCTCCCCCCCCCCCAACATCCCACTCAACCCCTCTGGCTCTCAGCCTATGGGGAGCCCCCGAAACATTCTCCATCAAGCACAGGGAACTTCACCAACCATAACAGTCTGAGAGAGTTGAAAGGGACCTTGGAGGCCATCTAGTCCAAGCTCTGTCAAGCAGGCTAACAGTGGAGTCTTTGAGAGAGTTCTGACTTCAACAAGCTAAGAGAGATCTAACAGAATGAAATTCAAAGTAGAGAAAAGTAAAGCCTTAGACAAGATAAACCAAAAGGACACATATAGGTTAAGTGAAACCAGGCTTAATAGCAGTAACTGTGAGAGGGATCACGGAGTCTTAGTGGAGAATCAATTCAATATGAGCCAATAGTGTGTGGTAGCAACCGAAAAAGCCAATGCAATCCTAAATTGCATTAACAGAAGGATACAATCAAGATCAAGGGCACTACTAATACCACTCTGTAAAGCCCTAGTAAGACCACACCTAGAGTACTGCATCCAATTTTGGTCCTCACACTATAAAAAAGATGTTGAGACTCTAGAAAAAGTGCAGAGAAGAGCAACCAAGATGATTACGAGCTGAGATGGCACAGGGTTTAGAGTGCAGAACTGCAGACTCCTTCATCTGATTGCTCGCTGCAGTTTGGCAGTTCACATCCCACCAGGCCCAAAGTTGACTCAGCCTTCCATCCTTCCAAGGTGGGTAAAATGTGGACCCAGATTGTTGGGGACAATATGCTGACTCTGTAAACCACTTAGAGTGGGCTGTAAAAGCACTATGAAGGCAATATATATAAATCTAAGTGCTATTAGGGGACTGGAGGCTAAAATATAGGAAGAACGGTTGTAGGAACTGGGCCTAGGTGGTCTAGTGAAGAGAAGGAAAAGGGGGCACATGCTATCAGTCTTTCAATATATGAGGGGCTGCCACAGAGAGGAGGAAGGGGTCAAGCTATTTTCCAAAGCACCTGAACAACAGACAAGGAATAATGGATGGAAACGAAAAAAGGATTCAACTTAGAACTAAGGAGACATTTCCTGACAATGAGACCAATCAACTAATGGAACAGAAGTTGCCTTCAGATGGTCCGGGAGCTTCATCCCTGGAAGCTTTGAAGAAGAGCCTAGACTACTATCTGTCAGACATGGTGTAGGGTCTCCTGCTTGGGTGGGGGTATTGGACCACATGACCTACAAGCTCCCTTCCAACTCTTGTTCATCTTTTCTAGTGTCTAGAGAGGCTGAGAAGGATTCCTCATGTGGATGTCTGAAACTGAATGCAGAAATGCAGACCGCCTCCTGCTACCAAATACCTCCCACCAACCAGTTTGCTCCCACGGAGAGGGCCTCCTCAGGGTACCATCGGCCAGGCAATGTCGGCTGGCGACCCCCAGGGGGAGATCCTTCTCTGTGGCGGCTCCTGCCCTCTGGAATGACCTCCCCCCTGACCTACGCATGACCACGGACCTGCGCCTCTTCCGTCGGGCCTTGAAGACCTATTTATTTCGTGCGGCCGGCCTGGCGTAGTTTTTAAATGGTTTTTAGTAGGGTTTTACTAAGGTTTTAGAACAGGCGAACTAATATATTTTTAAACGTATTTTATGTATTTTATGTTTTATACCACTGGTTTTTATTGCTGCCTGTACACCGCCCTGAGTCCCAGAAGGGAGAAGGGCGGTACAAAAATTTAATAAATAAATAAATAGGGAGAGAAGGGCTGGTAGAACTTTTTGTCTCTCTGGTCAGACCATCCTTGGAATAATTTGTCCAATTCTGGTCACCCCAGAAAAGAAAAAGTTGTGGAGATCCTGGACAGCATGAAGAGAAGAGGAACAAAGATGATTTGAGGTCTAGAGGCCAAATCGTTTGATGAACAGTTGAGGGAGTTTGCAATGTCCAGCCGAGAGAAGGTGGGAAGGGTTGGGCAGCCATGATAGAATCTTTCGACACTTTCAGGGGTTCCCACAGAGAAGAGGGGAGGGACTTTGTCTCCAGGGCCCTGGAGGGATGGAGAAGAGGAAATGGGTGGGAGTTTGTTCAAGAGAGACCCAATCTAGAAGTCGGGAGAAGTTTTCAGACCGAAGGAACAATGAAGACATGGAAGAAGTGGCCTCCCAAAGTAGGGAGTGATCCATCTCTGGAAGTTCTCAAAGTGGACAAGAGAACCATTTGACTGGGATGGAATGAAGTTCCTGCCTTGAGCAGAGAGTTGGACTAGAAGACCTCCGAAGTCCCTGTCAGCCCTATAAATCTACCTCCTATGTTCTACCATCGCTAAGGCTACTTCACCACCCACCAGCCACTGACCAGCTCCAGTTCACCTTGGTGGCCCCTGGCTTCCCCCTCCGGTTGCTTCTCTCTTGCAGCCTCTGGAGCATCAGGAGTTTCGGCCTGCCCCCGAGACCCTCAACCCAGCCCTGTCTTCCAGCTCTGCCACCAGCTCCGTCAGCCTTGCGGCCTCCAGGGGTCTCTGCTGCCTCGAGGTGTCTCCTGCAGACCCCTCGGCTCCCACTTCGGCTTCTGGCTGTTCTCCTCTCTTCTCCTCTCCAGTGGGCTGCCCAGATCCCATCTGCTCAGCTCCTTTGGCTGCTCGGTTCTGGCTCCCAGTTCTGGCTCTGGCCAGACTCTCTGCCTTCCCCACAGCAGAGCCCTCACCCTCCTCACTGCTGCCCCTCGGCCTCAGATGACACCCTGAGGCTTGGAGCTGAGCCTGGGGACCCACCGCTACCAACCTCATCTCACCACTGTCACGGCCATCATCTCCCCCCTCCTTCTTGGCTCGGAGCCCTGGGATTCCTCCGTGCTCTCAGGCCCTGATGCTCGGAGGCTGGGAGGCTTTCAGCTCAGCTGACAGTCCTGCAGTGACTGGTAAGGTGGGGATAAAGGAGGGGCTCCAGCTGGTAAGGGTGGGGCTCTCCTGACTCCCCTGGCACACTGGGTGGCAAGTCAAGGGAAGGAAGGGGAGGAATCTTTTTTCTCTTTCAAATGGGTAAAAGGCCCCCACTCCTCCATTCCAGGGATGGGAAGAGAGAGTGTCAGCAAAGTGGTCCCATGTGCTGGTCACTCAGGAGTGCCAACATCATTTCTGAAGAAGGCCACTTGGCTGGTGACCTCCCTGTGGAGATCTTCCCTGCCTTTCTCCAAACACCTGTTCTGCAGCTCTAATTCCTGGATGGCCATTCTGACATGGGTCAGTCCTTCTCTGTTGTCCTCCAGAGTTTTCTGCAGGTCTTCCATTCTGGCCTGGTAAACACAGGTCTGCTGCTGCTGCAGAAGGTTGAGGGGCTTCTTCTCATTTCCCCTCACATTCTGAAGAACGGTGACTTTCTGCTTCAGTTGCCTGGAGTGGCTTTTCTCCACAAAGTGGAACTTTGGTCCATCTCAGCCAGTTCACGCTGCAGACTCTGGAGGTGCTTTTTGAGTTCTTAAGAAGGTTCCAGACCTCTTTGAGGAGCTTCTCAGAGGTTCTAAGGCAGCCTTCTCAAGTTTGAGGAAGGCCACTTGGCTAGTAACCTCAGACATTTCTTTCTGGAGTTCTTCAGTGTATTTCACCAAAGGATTCTTTCTGTAGCTCTAACTGGTGGATCATCGTGTTGGCATGGTCCAAGCTTCTTTTGTTGTCCAGCAGAGTTTTCTGTAGGTCTTCTGTTGTGGTCTGAAGTTGATCCACCGTCTGCTTGAGACAACTATGCTGTTCTTTCATCCGTTGCTTGTCTTTCATGGATTCCTGGATCTGAAAGTCTAGGGAATCTGGCTAATCTGGAGATCATGGAGGCCATCACTGCTCAATGAGAAAACAGCCCAAGGATATTCCCTAAAGGACCATTTCTTCCCTGCTGCTGACCTGTTGGGAAAATGGAGAGACAGAGTCACTTCTTCTCTCAGTTCAGGGGACATTTTGCTAACTGCCTAAAGTCCACAGATGTCTCCAAGTGTTTGAGAAACTCTGACTTCATCCATCACAACTGATCTCCCTTCAAACTATCCTGACTTCCCATCTGATTCTGACTCCAATTGGAGGCTCATCTTCTATCTAGACTCTCCAAAGGAGTCAGAATCTGTGATCGGTCAATTCGGCCCCCTCTGGCTCTGCTAGGGGGTTTCTCATGAGAGGGAAAGGGGGGGACCATTCGGATTAGGAAAGAGCCCCCCCCCCCTCAAAGGACTTACCAGTCCCATCCAAGGCAGGAAACCCTGGTGGGTCCCCTTGAGCCCCTCCCTCTCTCTCAGCCACAGCCTCCCTCGCAAGCATGTTGTTGTGAGGATGATGGAGCCTTCAGGATGTTCACTGCCTTGAGCTATTGAGAGAAAGAATAAAGGTGGATAAAACTCTGAGTAATTAAAAATAAAAATTTATGAATAAGTCAACCAGCAGGATGAGTCTGTTGGGGAAATAACATCTGGCCAATGAAATCTCTTTTTAGGTTAATTTCTCCAGTTCAGCTTCTACCTTTGGGGTCTCAATGCCTCTCCAACTGGGACATCCTGAAGCCAATTAGATCCCATTGCTGACCCCCAGCCGGCTGCTCAGAGCCGCTTTCCAGAGACAGGAACCTTTGACCTGCTGGATGAGGAGTTTGGTGACAGGTATGGAGGCTGCAGACACGGCAGGTATCAGCACGTCTGTCATCATTGGTTGAACCCCCCCATTTTCTAATCCCCCCCTAATTCTGCCTTAAAGGGGAGGGGTCTCTCTGTCCCTCCTGAGGAGCCCAGGCGAGGGAGACCCAGCGATGCCCCCAGTGCCATCCATCCAATCCAGCCACTTTCCAGGGAGGTTGAGCAGAGCCTCCATTATGTGGTCCAGACTCCCCAAAGATGCTGCAGGTTGCCATGGAGAGAGAGCTCAGGAGGAGCCACTGATGTCACAAGCCAAGACTTTAAGATTTGAATGATAATTGCCAATTGGCTGCCTTCCCCTGGGGGGCATGGCTTATCTATTGATGAGCCAATCTTGAAGGGACTTTGAGCCCTGAATTGGCTTCAGCCAGAGAAGCTCCCTCTGAAGGGGGAACCCTCAGTCGCCTGGAGAGGTTGGGGAGCCCCAGATTCCACCCCTTCTCTGGAGGTGAAGTCTAGATTGAAATCTTGTCCTTTGGATCTGGAATCTGGTATTAACCAATTTCGTTGGAAAC
The DNA here is from genome assembly GCA_039707465.1 of Rhabdophis nuchalis. Classification (NCBI taxonomy): domain Eukaryota; kingdom Metazoa; phylum Chordata; class Lepidosauria; order Squamata; family Natricidae; genus Rhabdophis; species Rhabdophis nuchalis. Next base: position 22,204,917 of record CM077655.1, read on the forward strand.
AAGTACAATGACAATAAAGGTTATTATTATTAGGGAAGCTAAGAGGGAAATATGCATAAAGGATCAGATATTATTTATATCCAAAAGGCCTTGTGGGAATGTGACTAAAGAAACAATTGTGTACAATCCCAAACCAAGTATCCTACAGGAAGTCTTCAGTTTATATCCATTCATTTAGTGACAGTTCCAAGTTTCACAGTCATTAAAAAAGTGATGTATGATCGGTCCTCACACTTATGACTATTGCAGCATCCCCATGGTCACACAATAACAATTTGGGTGCCTGCCAATAAGTATGGATTTATGACAAGTAAAATCAGTGGGGGAAACAGCATTTGCTTCATGACTGCTGGATTCACTCAACAACCGTAGTGATTCGCTTAAGAACTGTGGCAATAAACATTGTAAAATGGAGCACAACTCACTTAATGACCACCTAGCTTCGCAATGGCATTTCTGGTCCCAGTTCTGGTCGTAAGTTAAGGACTACCCAAAGGATGCAGGAGCAGGATGGTTTGGAGAAACTGAAGTGCCAAAGGACTCTGCCTGGAGACCGATGACGATCAAGCAGGGAGACTTCTCATTGGTGCTGACCCTTCTTATAATAATAATAATAAATTCGAATTTATTAACCGCTCCCTCTCCCCACAGGGACCCGGGGCGGTGCACAGGAAGAACTAAAAACAATATAAACAATAAATACAAAAATACATACTTTAAAACACAATTAAACAATATTATCCCGTGCTAAAAATAATTAAAAACCCATTAAAATACATTTGAAATCTATAGACAGAGAGACTATCCAAGGCCGGCCAGTCGAAAGAAATGGGTCTTCAATTTCGTACGGAAGGAGCGGAGGTCAGTGGTCGTTCTGATATCGGGGGGAAGGTCGTTCCAGAGGGCCGGGCCCGCCACAGAGAGAGCCCTTCCCCTGGGCGTCGCCCGCTGACAAAGTCTAGTGGACGGCACCCGGAGAAGTCCCTCTCTGTGGGAGCGAATCGGCCGTGAGGATGTATGGGGCAGGATCCGATCCCGCAGATAGCTAGGTCCCGAGCCATGGAGCGCCTTGAAGATGATAATTAGCACCTTGAAGCGCACCCGGAAGACGACAGGCAGCCAGTGCAGCTCGCGCAAGAGCGGTGTAACGTGGGTGAACCTAGTGGTCCCCATAATTGCTCGCGCGGCTGCATTCTGAACTAACTGAAGCCTCCGGGTGCACCTCAAGGGAAGCCCCATGTAGAGAGAGTTACAATAGTCCAGTCTGGATGTCACGAGGGCATGAGTGACTGTGCGAAGGGCGTCCCGATCCAATAGGGGGCGCAATTGGCGAACCAGGCGAACCTGGTAAAACGCCCTCCTGGCCACGGCTGTCACTTGCTCTTCCATAGACAGCCGGGTATCCAGGAGGACACCCAAATTGCGCGCCCCATCCACAGGGGCAAGATGTTCGCCCCCTATGGCCAGCGTTGGAGAAAGCTGGTTGAATCGGGCAGCCGGAAACCACAGCCACTCGGTCTTGGTCGGGTTGAGCTTGAGTCCGTTACTTCCCATCCAGATCCGCACGGCTTCCAGGCACTGGCACATCACCGCTACGGCATCGTTGGGGTGGTTTGGGGTAGATATGTACAGCTGGGTGTCATCAGCGTACAGGTGGTACTCTACCCCAAAACCACGGATGATCTCACCCAGCGGCTTCATATATGCATTAAACAGGAGAGGCGAGAGGACCGACCCCTGAGGCACCCCGCATGTGAGGGGTCTCAGGGTCGACCTCTGCTCTCCTGCCCGCACAAATTGCGATCGGCCAGAGAGGTAGGAGGAGAACCACCGTAAAACGGTGCCTCCCACCCCCAACCCCCCCAGCCGATGCAATAGGATACCATGGTCGATGGTATCGAAAGCCGCCGAGAGGTCTAATAGGACCAGGATGGAGGAGCATCCCCCATCTCTGGCCCTCCAGAGATCATCTACCAACGCGACCAATGCCGTCTCGGTGCTATGCCCGGGCCGAAAGCCGGACTGGCGCGGATCTAGATACTCAATTTCCTCCAGGTGACGGGGAAACTGTTGTGCCACCACACTCTCAACAACCTTCGCCAAAAAGGGAAGGTTGGAGACTGGACGATAGTTGTTTAAAAGAGCTGGGTCCAAAGAGGGCTTCTTAAGGAGGGGCCTCACCATGGCCTCTTTTAGGGAAGCAGGCAAGGAACCCTCACTTAAGGATGCGTTGACAACCTCTTGGAGCCAGCCTCGTGTCACCTCCCAGGCTGCCAGTACAAGCCAGGAGGGGCACGGGTCCAATAAACATGTGGTGGCTCGCAGTCGCCCACGTAGCCTGTCCATATCCTCGGAAGTAACGGGGTCAAACTCCTCCCAAACAAGATCTCTCTCATGGCATCCCACTGGACCATGAATGGGGGCTAGCTCACTCTGTATCTGAGCGGTTTTCTCCTGCAGAAAAGTCACAAATTCCTCTGCTCTACCCTGTAGCGGGGCTTCCCGCTCCCTCTGTTGGAGGAGGGAGCGGGTCACCCTAAACAGGGCGGCAGGGCGGTTTTCTGCGGAGAGTGGCACAATGGTGACGTTTGGCCACTCTCAGCGCCACAATGTAAGTCCGTAAATGGGCTCTTACCTGTGTCCGGTCAGATTCAGAACGGCTAGACCTCCATCTTCCCTCTAGGCATCTCTTGCGGCGTTTCATCACCCGCAGCTCCTCAGTAAACCAAGGAGCCAGGGTGGTTCGCCGCCGCAAGAGAGGCCGCAAGGGCGCGACCTGATCCAAGGCTCCCACGGCCGCAATGTTCCATGCGGCCGTGAGGTCCTCCATCGGGGCGCGGGTCAGGGATACAGGAAATGGCCCAAGCGCTGACTGGAACCCATCCGGGTCCATCAAGCGCCTGGGGTGGTACCAGATTGGTAACTCTGGTTCCGCCGCCCCGCGGAGGGGAGCAGCGGTCGGAAAGTCGAGCCGGAGAAGTGAGTGGTCTGACCATGACAAGGGTGTGATGACTATATCCCCTGTACCCAGATCACCCTTCCATTGGCCTGAGACAAAGATGAGATCCGGCGTATGTCCACCCTCGTGGGTGGGGCCCTGAATTACTTGGGTCAGGTCCATGGCCGTCATGGAAGCCATGAACTCCCGAGCTGCCTCGGATGATTCGCCCAACGATGGCAGATTAAAGTCCCCCATGACTAAAAGTCTGGGGGTCTCAACTGCCACCGTAGCGATCACCTCCAGGAGCTCGGGCAGTGCTGCTGCTACATAGCGGGGAGCCAGGTATACAACCAGCAAGCCCAACTGCCTCCCTAGGCCCCACTTCACGCAGAGGGACTCACAGCCGGTAGTCTGAGGCACAATGGTCTCTCTCGGCTCAAGGCCTTCCTTGATAATGACCGCTACCCCACCTCCCCTGCCTAGGGCCCGTGGCTGATGAAATGCGCGGTAGCCTGGTGGGCACATTTCAACGAGGGGAAGTCCTCCCTCGTGGCCCAACCAGGTTTCCGCAATTCCTACCAGGTCCGGCTCCCCCTCTGACACAAGGTCATTAATGAGGGGGGCTTTGTTGACAACGGACCTGGCGTTGCAAAACATCAGCCGCAGACCCTGGCTCTGTATTCCCTGGCCACCTAGCCTGCGGGGGTTGTGGCACCCGACCGTTTGCAACCAACGGCTACGTGCCACCAACCGGGAGGATGAAGATTGTCTCCCCTCGGTCCTGCCCCTCCCCACGACCCTCTGAATTGGTATGCCCTCCTGTGGAACGACTCGAGTATCCCCCCTCCTTTCGCCTTCCGCTTCCCTCCGTCGACTGCTATCCTGGCCCTTACTATTGATCGTTGCTTCCGTCTCCATCTGTCTATATCCGCCCCCCTCCCTCGAACCCCCTAAAAAAGATAATTTAAATAACTTAAAAACTAAAAATCCCCTAAGGCCGCGCTTCGCCCATCTCTTCGGATTCACAATACCATCATCAAGATGGGCCCTAGATAGATCAGGGGGCCAAACCTGCGAGAGCGGGGACTCTCGCAGCGATAGTAGGTTTGCTCTGGTATACATTATTTATAAATAGATGGTTAAAATTCAAATAAATTATGTAGATGGAATTCGGGTGGGTTTTGGAATAAATACAGATGTTAAAAATCGTTAGCAATTAATTAAACAGTTCACTCAGGTCAATTCATTTAGTTGGTAAAATGAAGTAAAGTGCAAGATGGGTAAACCAGGATAAATTAGTTGGTAAATTAGGTTAAATTACAGTTAGTTCGCAATGATGATCATTGGGGCGTCCATAATTGGTTACTGTCACACGTTCTTTAAGACAGTCAGTCAGTTCTTCCGGGCCTATCAAGGCCTTGGTGGCGTAGTTCTCCCAAAACTTAGGAGAGTGACCATGGGGGAGATGATATTTCACCTGGTCAGCGGCCGTCCACGTCCACCTCGGCGCTCCCACCGCCGCCATCCCCCGCGCGTCTTATGGCCCCTCCCATCTCAAAAGTCCAAAATAAAGGGGGGGGGAGAGAAAGAGAGAAGCACTGCTAAAACAAATTATTGTTGTTGTTGTTGTTCTGTTGTTGTTATTATTATTATTATTTTATTAAGATTATCATGGCATAAGATCTATATAAATAAAAAAATAACTATGAGTTTGTTCAAAACCGCTAATCTCAAAAACTACTGCACAAATCGCCATCAAATTTTCACACAATGTTCCTTACAAGTGCAGCACCAATGATATGTACAAATTGTGTGGATATGGCACACTGGTGCCAGCTAAACACCACACAAATGTACCACTGCAGCTCTTTTGTGTTTTCCTCACACACTCGCCAAGCCCCCTGCCTCCTCCCCCCTCCCAACTCGCCATGCCTGTAACGGAGCTGACTGCGCCATGCCCCCCCGCCTCCTCCCTCCCACCTTGCCCCTCGGAACGCCGGTGCTCCCAACGCTGCACGCCTCCTTCCACCCCCCACCTAGCCACTCAAAACACCGGCGCAGGCAATGCTGCATGCCCCTCACCTTCCACCCCACCACCTTGCCACTCAAGCGCTGCCGCCAGTGCCCCCTCTGCCAAACTCCCCCCTCCCACAAGGCTGCTGCCAAGTCAGTGGCCCCTCTCTCCTCTCTCTCTAGGTAGGTAGGTAGAGGGATAGAGAGAGAGAGAGAAATATGGTAGGTAGGTAGGTAGGTAGGTAGAGGGATAGAGAAAGAGAGAGAAATATGGTAGGTAGGTAGGTAGCGGGATAGAGAGGGAGAACTACAATAGAGGGATAGAGGGGGGGGAAATACGGTAGATAGGTAGGTAGGTAGAGTAAAAGAGGAAGGGGAGGGAGAGGGTGGGGAAACCGAGACAGAGAAGGAAGGGGGAAAAGGCAGAGAAGGTCTATGGGGGAAAAGTTTTCCATTTAACCATGGCCACAGCAATGCGTGGTGGGTACAGCTAGTAGAAAATAAAATTAGTGAAGAAACGGGAAGGGAAACGAAAGGGAAAGGAGAAGGCTGGAATAAAGGGGGAAAGAAAGGAAAGGAAATGGAAATGGAAAAGAAAAGGAGAATAGAAGAAGGACAGAAAGGAGAAGGAGTGGAGTGGAGTTCATTGGTACTGCTCAAAAACTAAGTCTCAAGATCCCAACAAATTTCGTTGCATTTATTTTGCACAATGACAATAAAGGTTAAACTCTACTATCCCGTGGATCCCTTTGGCTCAGGCAGTCCAATTCCACGCCTCTTCCCTCTCTCCGCAAAGCGAAGGGGTCGCAGAAAGGCAGCTGGGCCCAGAAAGGGGCTTCAGACGAGGCGACGCCTTAGAAACTCCGGATGTGCAGAGAAAGGGAGGCTACAACCAGCCAATCCCGTCTTCCCAGGAACCTACGAAGCCCCAGAGGACCAATAGGAATTCTCCCTTCTGCAGCGTCATCGGTCTCCGGGCAGTCTCCCTTGACTTCACCCGATGAAGGAGAAAGTTCGGTTCAGAGAGAAGGGAAGGAGGGAGAGGGGGAATATTTTCAATCTGGGCGGGGTGGGAGCTCAATGGGGTTCATGCCAGGCCTGGAGGGGAGGGTGGACGTCCTTTCCCTCTCCCCCCACCATCCGACATGCAGTGGGGCTGCAGTGGGTGACTGAAAGGGAGGCGCAGCTCTACAGCCTGCTTGGTTTGGGGTTCAAGAATCTCTGTTGTGGATGCCAATTGGGGGGGGGGGGTAAGAAGGGGGGAAGCGGGAATCCCTGGCTGAGACTCCTGAAGAGAGCAAAGGAAGGGGAGGGTCCCGTCTGGGGCTACCTTGAGCTGCATCCTCCCCAATACCGAACGGATCCCCCCTCCCACTTTCTCCGCTTCCCTCTCTGCTACGAATCCCTCCTCCTTCAGGTGATGCCCCAAAGGACTCTGCCCGGAGACCGATGACGTTGAAGCAGGGAGAATTCCCATTGGTGCTGCCGCTGGTTCTGGCCCCTCCCACCTCCAAAGTCCCAGATCAATCAATGCTTCCTTTCCCCAATTCAGAACCGCCGATTCACACGTTTCAGTTCAGAGATGAAGGTTTCTGCCATCGGAAGAGGCGCTGCGCTGGAGAAGAGGGGCGGCGTCCCCCTTAGCCAGGGAAGACTTGGGGGTCACAGAAACCCCCCAGTTTGAAGGGAAGCTATGGAAAGCTCTCAGCTAAACCAGGAAGAGGCGGAGAGGATCCTCAGGGATCTAATCCCAGCTTCACCCACCCACCCAGCCCCTCCTGGGGGAATCCTCCGCTGGGCTCTCTCGGCAAAGGCGCCACTTCATGGAAGAAAAACGCCATTTCCTTCTTGAAACACGCGTCTCTCCTGCTCAGAACGTCTGGACGAAGCCCCTTCTGATTCCTCCCCCCCCCCTCCCAACACCGATTGTGTTCAAATCTCCCGCATTCTGATACTGATAACTCTTCTCTACAACCTTAACAGAGGTAATAAGATTTGCACTGTCCACGGGATGAGTCAAATATAGAGAAGCTGAAGCGAGAGCACCTGGGCACCAGGCACTGAATTATGTGCACCCACACCCCACACCGCCTGCTGTAAGAAAGAGAGAGACCCACTCCATGCTGGATGGGGGGGAAAGAAGTCCACCCTCCCCTCCAGGGTTGGCATGAACCCCCTTGAGCTGCGCCCCCCCCCCCCCAAGACTGAATATATTTCTCTGGGCACCAAACTCTCTCTTCCATCGGGTGAGGTCATGGGAGAGTCTGCCCGGAGACCGATGACGCTAACGTGGGGAGAATTCCTATTGGTCCGCTGGGGCTTCGTCGAATCCTGGGAAAACGCCATTCGCTAGTTGTAGCCTGCATTTCTCTGCATATCCAGCTTTTCTCGGGCGTTGCGTCGTCTGAAGCCCCGTTCTGGGCTCTGCAGCGCCTGCCTGTGTCTCATCTGATGCGCCCAGCTCCAGAGGGGGAATCTGGAAGGGTGGGGGGGGGGGGGGAGCGGATGTCTCGGATTTCGGAGGTGGGATGAATGAATGAATGAATGATTTAATTTATAGACCGCTCCTCTCCCCGTAGGGACTCGGAGCGGTGCACAGGGAAAACTAAAACCACAATACAATAAATATACAAATACAATTAAAAACAAATTAAATCAAATTAAATCTGGGCCTGTGCTAAAATCCCCTTAACCTGCTAAAATACCCAATTAAAACAGCTAGACCCTGTAGAGAGAGGCTACCCAAGGCCGGCCAAACGGAAAAGATGAGTTTTTAGTTTCAGACGGAAGGAGCGGAAGTCCGTGGTTGTTCTGATGTCGGGGGGAAGGTCGTTCCAGAGGGCTGGGCCCGCCACAGAGAGAGCCCTTCCCCTGGGCGTCGCCCGCTGACAGAGTCTAGTGGACGGCACCCGGAGAAGTCCCTCTCTGTGGGAGCGAATCGGCCGTGAGGATGTATGAGGCAGGATCCGATCCCGCAGATAGCTAGGTCCCGAGCCATGGAGCGCTTTAAAAATGATGACTAATACCTTGAAGCGCACCCGGAAGACGACAGGCAGCCAGTGCAACTCGCGCAGAAGTGGAGTTATGTGGGCAGATCTGGAGGTACCCAAGATTGCCCGCGCGGCTGCATTCTGAACCATCTGAAGTCTCCGGGTGCACCTCAAGGGAAGCCCCATGTAGAGAGAGTTACAATAGTCCAGTCGCGATGTCACGAGAGCATGAGTGACTGTGCAAAGGGCGTCCCGATCCAATAGGGGGCGCAACTGGCGAACCAGGCGAACCTGGTAAAACGCCCTCCTGGCCACGGCTGTCACTTGATCTTCCATGGACAGCCGGGCATCCAGGAGGACACCCAAGTTGCGCGCCCCATCCACAGGGGCAAGATGTTCGCCCCCTATGGCCAGCGATGGAGTCAGCTGGTTGAATCGGGCAGCCGGAAACCACAGCCACTCGGTCTTGGTCGGGTTGAGCCTGAGTCCGGATCTCCGGGCCAGAACCATTCACCAATGGGAATTCTCCCTGCTAGAGCGTCATCGGTCTCCGGGCAGAGTCCTTGGGGGCTTCAGCTAAAGGAGGGGAGGGGAGCAATTTTTGCGGAGGGAGAGGTGGGGAGTGGGAGGGGGGATCTTGGCCTGAAGAACCAACCGGGGCTCCTTCTCTGCTTGAAAGGCTCTCCTGCACTGGGGGAAATCAAGGTAGACTCTGCCCGGAGACCGATGACGCTGAGGAAGGGAAGTTTCCCATTGGTGGTCCTCCTTTCTGTACCCACCCAATCCCGAGCTTCGAGGAAGCCCCAGTCTGGGCTCTGCAGAGTTTTCGTGATCACTTCGCTTGGCGGAGAGAGAGAACCAGCGGGATTCCACTGCCTGAGCCAAAGTGATCCATGGGATCTTGAGACAGGTCGTTTTCTCAGGGAGGGGGAAACCCTCAGGAGGGGAGGGTGGGGCGGAGGCAGGCCGAGGCAATTCAGCGGGTTCTCATAACCACTCATACAATTCACAAGCGGTGTTAGGGAACCCGTGGGAACTGTCTGGATCCCACCCTTACCTGATTCCACGTTGGGCAAAGTGATACGTCCCTCTCCCCTGTTTGTGGGCAGACCAGAGGCACCTGGGGGGTCAGCGTGGATTCTAGACTGACCTTGGTCTGATCCATCAGACCTTTTCTACCTGCTTAGAATGGAATCTGCAAAGGGATTCGAGGGGCAACCAGAAGCCATTCTGAAACCTCAGGCTGACTTCTGATCCACCCACCATCTCTGTGGTTGGACAGCAGAAGACCTTCCATGGGTGCCTCTTGCTAGAACCCTGGATGTCCCCTCCCCCCTTACTCCCCCTCCCCTCCCTTCTTGGACCTGGATGAATAGGCGGCATTGAACTCTCTGTTAGGATATGCAGCCTTATATTTGGTTGACAATATTTATGAGTCTATGTTCATATATATGAGTATGTCCTTAAAGAATTGTGTAGCTTTAAGAACTGACATAATCTTATTGGCTGTAATTATACAGCTCTGCTATAAAGGAAGCTAAGAATCACAAGCTCATTCCCTGTTCGATTCCTTGTGATTCCTGGTTTACCTGATTGCCGTTGGAGAAGCTGAACTGTGAAAGAGAAGAATTGTTTTGCATCACTGTGAGATACTGTATCTGTGTTTGGTGAAGGACTGTTGATATTTGTTTGAGAGTTAGTTGGAAGAAGTTAGTTGCTACAAAGTAAAGACTATTTATTTTCTTACTATCACTGTTTTAGAGTTTGTTTGTGGTTTACAGCAACATATCTCATTACTGTCTGGTGAATTACACTATTCCGCATTTATTTGCTAACCCTGGTTAAGGGACCAGAGTTGTACACTGGTTCTGAACCCAGAGTTGCTAACATCTCAGGCCACAATCCAGAGCATTTCTGCCAGTCATGTAGATCAATCAATTAGTCAGAAGGGAGCTGGAAGGGACCTCGGAGGTCTTCTAGTCCTACCCTCTGCTCAAGCAGAAGACCCAATATCATTTCAGACAAGTGACTGTCTAGTCTATTCTTAAAGCCTCCAATGTTGAAGAACCCCAAATCTTTAGAATCAAGCTGTTCCACTGGTTAATTGTTCTTACTATTAGGAAGTTTCTCCTTAATTCCAGGTTGCTTCCAGATGTTACAAGATACTTTAGGTATCCTCCAAGCACAGTATATTAACTAATTTATATGTTTTGTATTATTTTTTGTATGTTGTTTTTAAATTCCTGTGCGCCGCCCTGGGTCCTTTTGGAGAAGGGCAGGATATAAATTGAATAAAATAAAAAAATAAAAAAATTAATAGTTTGTTCAAAACCACTAATCTCAAAAACGACTGCACCAATTGCCACCAAACTTTCACACAACATTCCTTACAAGTGCAGCACCAATGATACGTACAAATTGTTTGGATTTGGCCACACTGGTGCCAGGTAAATGCCATACAAATGTGCCACTGCAGTTCTTTTGTGTTTCGCTCACTCACTCGCCACGCCCCCCGCCTCCTCCCCTTTCCCAACTCACCAGGGCTGCAATGGAGCTGGTGGTGCTGCCACGCCCCCTGCCTCCTCCCCCCTCCCAATGCTTGCAACGGGGGCTCTGGTGAGGCCATGCCCCCTGCCTCTTCCCCCCCATCTCGCCCTCCCAATGCTCACAATGGTGGCGCCACCTCCTCCTTCTTCCTCCCACCTCGCCCCCTTGCAATGCCGGTGCTCCCAGTGCTGCACGCCCCCCCCCGCCTCCTTTCACCACCCCTCCGCCAAACTCCCCCCAAACTCCCCCCTCACACAAGGCTGTGCCCCTGTCTCCTCTCTCTCTAGGTAGGTAGGTAGAGGGATAGAGAGGGAGAAATACAGTAGGTAGGTAGAGGAATAGAGAGAGCGGGGAGAAATACAGTAGGTAGGTAGAGTAAGAGAGGGAGGGGAGGAAGAGAATGGGGAAACCAAGGCAGAGAAGGAAGGGAGTCGCTGAGAGGGTCTATGAGGGGAAACTTTTTCATTTAACCAAACTTCGCCACAGCAACGCGTGGTGGGTACAGCTAGTCATAAATAAACAAAAAGGAGGAAATTCTCCCAGCCTACCTGGCAAACAGAAATGGTTTAATAAAGTACTATTTACACTCAATCATTTAAATATTTCTTCAAAAACTTTATCAACTGGGTTGATAGACATTTTGGACATCGTGATGCTCAGCCACAACCAAATCTGCTGTACAGAATCGCTGTGTGAAACCATACCGAGATGGAGTTGCATCAAGGATTACCGAATCCAGTCCCACATTTTTCCAGCCAGCCGCTCCAGATCAAACAGACAATCCCAACGAAGACTCCACCGACTTGGGAACAAGGGAAAAGATTATCCACTCAGTCAATAAAGCTATTGGGAGCACAAAAGAAGCCAAAAACTGCAGAGAACTTCCTGATGGCAGCTTTTGCATGTTTAAATGCAAACTCTTTTTTCTTTTTGTGTGTTTGTCTTTTTGTTGTCTGTCCTGGGGTGAGGGGTTATGTATCACAACATGATGTAGGGGTACAGAACAAGGCGCTTGGGAAGGAAATGTTTTATAAGGGATATACAGAACATATCGAAGATTGTAAATATAACTGATTGCTGGATTTGTATACACGTGCCACCAGTAAGCCATACAGGCATGATGATTCATTGCACCATCTACTTTCATTGGAAAGACTTTAATGCCTGGACGATTGAGGAATAAAAGAGACCTGGACTCTTCATCTAATCCACTGACTGGCAGCGTTCTAACGCAAATTGCCCGAGGGATGATACCACCATTAGGTGTTGCTATGAACTATAGTGATTTGCGGTTGCTTTCTAATTGGACTACAGCTATGTTTAATGAAACCATAACAGCTTTGAAATTGATAAATCAGGAACTGAGTAACATTAGGGAAGTTGTTTTACAGAACAGATATGCTTTAGATATTATGCTGGCAGCTAAAGGAGGAGTTTGTGCTTTAGTGCACAGCCATTGTTGCATGTACATCACAGATGATAAAGCAAATATTTCTGCAACCATTGAACACAGGGAACAGATGGTTGCTAGTATATGTTGTGAAATATATATATATGTATATATATGCTTTCATAGATTTTCACGGGTGTAGGTATGCTGGTATTGCTGTCTTCTGGTGTTTTCCCATGTATATAGCATGGAATTGTTATTGCAATGTTTCGGCAAGATCTCACTTGCCTCCTGAGGATGGCAAGTGAGATCTTGCCGAAACATTGCAATAACAATTCCATGCTATATACACGGGAAAACACCCGAAGACAGCAATACCAGCATATATTTATATGTGTGTGTGTGTGTGTTAGTTTTATGAGCTGATCAATAAATAAATCAGAGACTAGGATAGATCTATTTCGAGCTTTTTAGCTCTCATCAGCTAGTCATACTCTTACTGGGATTCGAACCAAAAGGCAGAAAAGGAAACAGTGTCTCCTCCCTTAATTGGTGCCCTAACAGGGTGTTGTGGAATAATTATATATATATATATTAATACAATACAATACAATACAATAGCAGAGTTGGAAGGGACCTTGTAGGTCTTCTAGTCCAACCCCCTGCGTGGGCAGGAACCTTTTACCATTTCAGACAAATGGCTATCTAACATCTTTTTAAAGACTTCCAGGGTTGGGGCCTTCACAACTTCTGGAGGCAACTTCTGTTCCAGAGGTTAATTGTTCTAACTGTCAGGAAATTTCTCCTTAGTTCTAAGTTGCTTCTGTCCTTGATTAGTTTCCACCCATTGCTTCTTGTTCTGCCCCCAGATGCCTTGGAGAATAGTTTGACTCCCTCTTCTTTGTGGCACCCTCTGAGATATCGGAACACTGCTATCATGTCTCCCCTGGTCCTTCTCTTCATCAAACTAGACATACCAAGCTCCTGCAACTGTTCTTCATATGTTTTAGTCTCCAGTCCCCTAATCATCTTGGTTGCTCTTCTCTGCACTCTTTCCAGAGTCTCCACGTATTACACAACGGAACTCATAGCTTTCTGTCTAGAGGGTCTCTGGTGATGAGCCGAAAGGCAGAAAAGGAGAGAAGTATGCTTCTTCCCTTAATTTGGGCTTAACAGGGTGTTGCGACACAAGTATATACTTACCCTCCTGTCTCAACTGATCAGGAAGAGAACCTGGTGGCCTAATGGCTAAGGCTCCTGCCTAGTATATAATACAGCCCCGGTTCAAATCCCAGTAAGGATATGGCTAGCTGATGAGAGCTAAAAAGCTCGAAATAGATCTATACTAGTCTCCCTGATTTATTTATTGATCAGCTCAAAAACGTAACACACACACACACACACACACACACACACACACACACACACATTCTTCTTATGCTCTTTATAATGAAATCATAAAAAAATTATTCTTGGAAAATGCCCAACGTGTCAGCTGTATTATATTAGCTATATAAATTTTAGGAAATGTTATTTTCAATTTCCCCCCATAAAATTATTAATTAATCCATCTTGAAAAATGTCTCTCTTACCAGCTATTGTCCCAAAAATGGATTTCTTGAAATGCAAAGGACAGAATATTAAAGAAATGTTGTTTTTTGTCTTTCTCAGATACCCAAAAATGCACCAAATGTCCAGATGACAAATATCCAAATGAGAACAGAGTCCAATGTATCCCCAAAGTTGTAACTTTCCTCTCTTATGAAGAACTTCTAGGAATCATCCTGGTCTCTTTTGCACTATTCTTCTTCCTAATCACAGGCCTTGTTTTAATCATCTTCATTAAATACAGAGAAACTCCCATTGTCAAAGCCAACAACCGGGACCTCTCCTACATCCTCCTGGTCTCCCTCCTGCTTTGCTTCTTGTCTTCTTCTCTCTTCATTGGTCAACCAAGGAAAGCCACCTGCCTTCTCTGACAAACGGTTTTCAGCATCATCTTCTCAGTTGCCGTTTCTTCTCTCTTGGCCAAAACCATCACGGTGGTGCTGGCTTTCCTGGCCATAAAACCAGGAAACCAAGCGAAGAGGTAGTTGGGAAAGAGCTTGGCCAACTCCATCATCCTCTCTTCTTCTGCTGTCCAAGTGATCATCTGCTCCATCTGGCTGGGAGTTTCTCCCCCCTTCCCTGACTCTGACCTCCACTCCCAGCCTGGAGCCATCATCCTGCAATGCAACAAAGGGGCCGTTGTCATGTTCTACGTCACCCTCAGCTACATGGGCTTCCTGGCTGCCATCTGCTTCACGGTGGCTTTCCTGGCCAGGAATCTGCCTGGGGCCTTCAACGAAGCCAAGCTGATCACCTTCAGCATGCTGGTTTTCTGCAGCGTCTGGGTGACTTTTGTGCCCACCTACCTGAGCACCAAAGGGAAACACATGGTGGCTGTCCAGGTCTTCTCCATCCTGGCCTCCAGTGCTGGTCTGCTGGGCTGCATCTTCATCCCCAAGTGCTACATTATCCTTCTGAGGCCAGACCTGAACACAAAGGAGCATCTCACGGCCAGAACTAATGTAAAAACATGAGAAAAACACCATTTTGATATTAGAAGAATTGTTAAAGTTTCTCTTATGTGAAAGGAGGTATTTTTTACATTTAGATAGTATGCAGGAGTATACAAAAATATGTATATGTTTCAAAATAGGAAATTATTGAATTTATTTATTTATTTATTTATTTGATTTATATCCCGCCCTTCTCCAAAAGGAACCAGGGCGGCGCACAGGAATTTAAAATACATACAAAATAATACAAAAATACAAAAAATTTAAAAACCTATTAAATGTCAGTCCTGTGCTAAAACCAATTAAAATCCCCAATTAAAACTATCTATATTAGTCACAACGGAGGTTATGTTAGGCTGGCTTGATGAAAGAGGTGTGTTTTTAAACACTGGCGGAAGAGGCGGAGGTCAGTGATGGTATGGAGTTCTGGGGGTAGGTCGTTCCACAGGGCAGGGCCCGCCACAGAGAAGGCCCTTCCCCTGGGTGTCGCCAGTCGGCATTGTCCGGCCGACGGCACCCTGAGAAGGCCCTCAATTCAGGCCCTCTGAATTGTTCTAGCTCCTTTCCCTTTCAACTTAATAAACCTTGCTAAAAGTCATTCAGAGGAATTTGGTGTTGAACAGCATCTACTGAATTTGACACCTTCAAAAAAATAATTCAGGCACTGGTTCCTACAGCTAAAAGTCTGTGTATGAGAGGTGGGGGAGTCAGCAGGAAGCTTTGAGAACCAAGAACCAGCCTGGCTGCCTGATCCTCTCCCCTAGAATGCCGTAATGATGTGAAATGCCATGTTTGACTGGCTCTCAGCTGGGGAGGGAAATCTTCATATTGCCTCTTATAGAATTCTTTCTTGATTTCCTGATCAAACCTCCTTTGCAGACAGTGTTCAGCAGAAAAGCTGCCTGGGATTTCAGTTTGGGATTGTTTTTATTTTGGTATGTCCCTCACACCAAAATAATAAAATAATTTTAGCAATTTCAGACCCTTTAATTTTCCACTCTACAATTCCTACCTAAAACATTTTCTCTGCTCCTCTTCCAAGCTTCTCTTGTCAGTGAAGGGCTGGAGAAGATGCCCAGAGAAAGGGGACCTTGAGACTCTCCCCAGGAGGAGGTTGGAGGATCCTGTCTAAAGGCAGCCCCATCATTGACCAGGTCACAAACCTTCAATGCTGCATAAGATCCATCCAGGTCCAAGAAGGGGGAGAATAAGATGGGGGGGATTTTGAGGTTTCTAGGAAGAGGCCCCCATGGAAGCTGCTCTGCTCTCCAACCACACAGATTGCTGATCAACTGGGAATCAATGTTTATGTTTCAGAATGGCTCCTAGTAGTGAATAGGAACCCTTTGAAAATTCTATTTTGGAGAGATAAGAAAAGCTCTGATGGATCAGAAGAAGGTCAGTCTCAGATTCACAGGGGCCACACAGAGGCCTCTGGTTCCCCCACAAGGAGAAGAAGGCAGAGACTGATGGCTTTTCTCAACATCGAGAGGTGTTTTTGCACAATTTCAACACAAAATATTGGACACTTGGCCATCTCACACTCCAGGAATCCCCAGCTCTGGTATCCCAAATTAATCTGAAAAAATATTTCCAACTTTCACATCCACATTCAATAATAATTAAGGGAGGACTGGAACTTAAGAGTCTGCTGGTGATTGGTCCAATGTCCCCCAGGAACTTTTCATGCCTAAGGGAGGATTAGAACTCAAGTCCCCTGGTAATTGTCTCCAACTCACCCTTTTGGCTTTTATTTGAAGGTAAATAAATGTAAAAAACATGAGATATAATACCATTATGATACTGGAAGAATTGTTAATGCTTCTTTTATTTGAAAGGAGATATTCTTTCCACTTAGATAGGAGGCAGGAGCCAAAGACAATCAAATCTACTTGCTTCAAAATGGGAAATGATTGAATGACTTTGCTTCTTGTATCTTCCTATTCACCCCAATAAATCTAGCTAAAGAGAACTCTGGGAAAGTCATTCAGAGGAATGTAATATTCAGCAACTACCAATGAACCAGACAGCTTATGAAAAACAATTGAGGCACTTTGTTCCTACTGACAGGAACTCAAGGTGTTTGTGTGTGTGTGTGTGTGTGTGTGAGAGAGAGAAAGATCCTAAGAGGCCTGATGGGGGCTGTAGGAGCCCTGCTCTAACCCTGTTGCTGGATCATCTCCAGGAGAAGCCTTGGAATGGCAGAATGAGCTGGAATGCAGGGATTGACCTGCTCTCCATCACTATTATGTCCTTCTTTCTTGATCTCCTGATAAAACCCAGTGTCAGGTGTGCCTCATTCGGTATCCAAGAAAGAAAACCCCCAACTCTATTTAATTAGAGAAAAGGTGTTTTTCTGGACATGAAATGAAAACAGTGAAACTGAAGCAAGATCTGTAGCAAAAAAAAAGCACGAACTTGTATATATCAAAAGTTTACCGAAATCCCTCCCCCCAGTTACCCCAACCCAACGTCCAATCTCCAGCTCCCAAAGGTGTCATATGGGGCACGTCTTCCAGTGGCCTCATTCACTTGGTATGCAGAGACAGTTGGCCTTGAGGAAACCCAAACTCCGGCCATCAGCATCTGCAGAAGGTGTGGAGAACAAAACTCCCTTCTTGAGATTCCCCGTTACTATGGCAGCCGATGGATCACAAGCATGCAAGGTAGAGGCTGACCAACCCCTTTCACAGAAAGCATCGACTGGAACAGCTGTCTGGGATTTTTCACTTTGGGTTGGTTATTCTTTAAGTATCGACCTTTTAGAAATCCCCTCTCTGTTTTTTCCTTCCTCGTCCAGAGAATGAAAATAGCAACATCCAATCTGTCCCTTTAATTTCCCACTCTGATCATTTGTCCATCAAGCCTTTCCCTGCTTCTGTCCCAAGTGGGCTTGTGTGTGTGAAGGGCTGGAGAAGAGGCCCAGGGGAAAAGCCCTCCAGACTCTCTCCGGGAGGAGGTTGAGGGGATCCTATGTAGAGGCAGCCTCTTCCTTGACCAAATGCTCTGGATTGTGGCCTGAGAGTTCAAGGCCGCCTATTCATCCAGGTCCAAAAAGGGAGGGGAGGGGGAGTAAGGGGAGGGAGGCATCCAGGGTTCTAGCAAGAGGCACCCATGGAAGGTCTTCTGCTTTCCAACCACAGGGATGGTGGGTGGATCAGGAGTCAGCCTGAGGTCTCAGAATGGCTTCTGGTTGCCACTCGGATCCCTTTGCAGATTCCATTTTAAGTAGATAGAAAAGTTTTGATGGATCAGGTGAAGGTCAGTCTAGAATCCACGCTGACCCCCCAGGTGCCTCTGGTCTGCCCACAAGCAGGGGGGAGGGATGTATCACTTGGCCCAACGTGGAACCAGGTAAGGGTGGGATCCAGCCAGTTCCCACGGGTTCCCTAAAATCGCTTGTGAATTGTAGGAGCAGTTATGAGAACCGGCTGAATTGCCTCGGCCTGCCCCCCCCCCCAGCCCCCTCCCTGAGAAAACAACCTGTCTCAAGATCCTGTGGATCACTGGCTCAGGGAATCCCACGCTGGTTCTCTCTCTCCGCCAAGGGAAGGGATCGCAGAAACTCTGCTGAGCCCAGAATGGGGCTTCCTCGAACTTCCGGGATTGGATGGGTACAGAAAGAGAAGGCGGACCAATGGGAATTCTCCCTTCTCTAGCATCATCGGTCTCCGGGCAGAGTCTCCCTTGACTTCCCCCAGTGCAGGAGAACTTCCCAGCAGAGAAGGAGCCCCAGTTGGTTCTTCAGGCCAACTCCCCCCCTCCCACTTCCCCTCCTCTCTCTCCGCAGAACTGGCTCCCCTCCTTCAGCTGAAGCCCCCAAAGACTCTGCCTGGAGACCGATGACGCTCAAGCAGGGAGAATTCCCATTGGTGCTGACCCTAGTTCTGGCCCCTCCCATCTCAAAAGTCCTTAATAAATGAAGTGTCTGCCTAAGGAAGAGATTCTGCACTGGGTGACAAGGGGGGGAGGGGAAGCCCCTCAGCCAGGGAGGACTTGGGGGGTCACAGCCATCCCCCATCCCCCAAGGGAAGCTAAATCAGGAAGAGGCAGAGAGGATCTGCAGGGATCCCTCCTAGCCCAGCCGGACCCTCCGATTCTCCGCCCCTCAACCCCAAATGGGAAGGAACCCCCCCTCCCTTTCCTTGGTCCAGAAAGAAATCTCGCCAGTGTAAAAGTGCAGATGGAGAGTGGGATTCTGATGGGGTTCTCCCCCACCCCCCACGAATTTGCATATTTCTTCTGTGGAACAAGCAGCGCTCCTAAAACAAAAGGCTCCTTTTTGGTATTATTTTATTAAAACTAGCTGTACCCGCCATGTGTTGCTTTGGTGAAGTTTGGTTAAATGAAGTTTTCCCTCCCATAGACCCTCTCAGCGATCCCCTCCCTCTCCCTCCCCTCCCTCTCTTACTCTACCTACCGACCTACTGTATTCCTCCCTCTCGTCCAGGGGTGGGTTTCTGGGGGTTCGCCTGGGATCGGGCGAACCCTTTCGTAAAATTTCCGGATCCCGAGCGATCCCTTTGGATCGTGGACCCGGAAGTAAGTCGCCGCTGCTAACTGCTGCTCCCAGCTGGGGCGGGCAGGCAGGAAAGCAAGCAAGGCGACTGCGCTGTCTTCTTTTTCCCTCAGCGAAGCGCCGCCTCCTCCTCGCCCATGCTTCGCTGAGAGAAAAAGAAGACAGCCAGGCCGGCTCTCCGAAGGGGTCCTCCTTTCCCCTTCTCCATGGGGGTGGGTGGTGGGGGTGGGCCGCTCACCTCGTCGCCCCACAACCTGCTGCCGCTGCTGCCGTGACAACTCCGAAGAGCAGCGCTCGGGCCAGGAGCCGCCGGCCAAAAAAAAAGAAAGCACACACACACACACAACCTACTTCAGGCGGCGGGAAACACGCAAGGATAATCCACTCCCAGCTGTCTTCTTTTTCCTTCTGCGAAGGGTACTGGCCGCTGGCAAAGCGGGAGGCTCGGGAAGGCGGCGGGAGCGCCTTTCCCCCCCCCCCCTTCCCTTTGCTCAGCCACCTCTTCCCCCCTACGCCTAGCCGCGAGTGGATTCTCCTTGCGTGTTTCCCGCCGCCTGAAGTAGGTTGTGTGTGTGTGTGTGCCGCCTTCCCGAGCCTCCCGCTTTGCCAGCGGCCAGTACCCTTCGCAGAAGGAAAAAGAAGACAGCTGGGAGTGGATTCTCCTTGCGTGTTTCCCGCCGCGGGTAAGGAAAGTTGCTGCGCGCCCCAAAAATCCTCTGGCCCGCTGGCCGCGGTTGCTCGCTCGCTCGCTTGCTCGCTCACCCATCGGACGCCAGGTTCCTTCGTCCGGTGGATGGGTGAGAGAGAGAGTAAATACAGCCAGCGGGTTCTCTGGCTCTCTGGTTCCCCCCTCCCTCCCTGTCTCTCTGTGTGTCTGTCTCCCCTCCCCCCCAAACCTCCTCAGCTCCTGGAAGTAGCCTGACCGGCTACTCTCGCTCTCTCTCTCACCCATCCACCGGACGAAGGAACCTGGTGTCCGATGGGTGAGCAAGCGAGCGAGCAAAGGCTTTTGAAGCAAAGGCTTCAAAGGCTGCCGGCTAGGAACAGCGCGCTACGCTGCGCGAACCCCCCCCCCCGCCCCCTGCCAGTCGCGCTAACAGGGAAAGTTTTGCCGCGACTGGGGGGGGGGGTTCGCGCAGCGTAGCGCGCTGTTCCTAGCCGGCAGCCTTTGAAGCCTTTGCTTCAAAAGCCTTTGCTCGCTCGCTTGCTCACCCATCGGACGCCAGGTTCCTTCGTCCGGTGGATGGGTGAGAGAGGCTGAGGAGGCTTGGGTGGGTGGGGGGGAGACAGAGAGAGAGAGAGAGGCACAGACACACAGAGAGACAGGGAGGGAGGGGGGAACCAGAGAGTGACAGACACACACAGAGAGACAGAGAGTGGGAGGGAGAGAAAGATAGACAGACAGAGAGAAAGAGAGAAAAAGAAAGAGAGACAGAAAGGAAAGAAAGAGAAAAAAGAGAGAGAGAAAGAGAGAAAGAAAAGAGACAGAAAGAGAGAAAGAGAAAGAAAGAGAGAGAGAGAAAGAAAGACAGAAGGAAAGAAAGAAAAAGAAAGAGAGAGAGAGAGAGAGAGAGAGAGAGAGAGAGAACTTATGACCACAATTAAGCCCAAAAGTTTGGTTGCTAACCAAGACCATTGTTAAGTGAATTTCACATTTTCCAAATTGGCCACTCCCACCCGGTCACATGGCTGGCAAGCCACTCCTACCCGGTCACATGGCCGGCAAGCCACTCCCACAAAGCAGGACACACCCACAGAACCTGTTCCAAAAATTTTGAAACCCACCCCTGCTCTCGTCTATCCCTCTACCTACCTACCTACTGTATTTCTTCCTGTCTCTACATTCCTCTACCTACCTACCTCCCCCTCACCCCCAGTCAACCTCCTCCAGGCCCCCCTCTCTCCCAGCGACCATCAGGTCTTCCCTCCCCTCCCACATGCTCCCCCCACCCAAAAGAATGGAAGGACCGGCTCGAAAAGGCGCAAAAGCCTTGTTACTCCACTCCTAAGCCTGCTGGGCGGGCTATTCAGTCTTGAAATTAAACCAACATCAGGGGTGATTTTAATTTCCATATGCTTGCTTGCTCTGGTCTGAACATAAAGAGATCCGTCATTCTCAGATCTGTATCTGAAATTGATTCTTAGCAGAGGAAGCAAACTATGTTGCAACTGGAAAGTTTTCAAAAGCCAGAAAGAATCTTTTAATTGGAGCATCAACTTTTAGGGCCTTCCGTCCGATTCTATATAGAACTGATTTTGAAGCCCCACCAAGGGTGTCCCCACCCCCGTAAATATATACACGAGTCACAAGGTTAGGACGACGGATAAACGCGTAAAAGTTTGCCCTTTAAAAGGCCCCTCCCTAAAGGAATGTCTATGGGCAGCCCAGCCAACCCTCGGCAGCAGCGGTGGCTGTTGCATTGCAGAAAGAGGCATTGGGCCGTTTCCTCAAAGGCCAAGTAGGAGCCCAAAGCCCCGTTCTCTTTGCCAAACTCTTGCCTGCCCCGGAGAGTCCCAGTCAGCCACCTCAAAGCGCTCCATGGCTCGGGACCTAGCTATCTGCGGGATCGGATCCTGCCCCATACATCCTCGAGGCCGATTCGCTCCCACAGAGAGGGACTTCTCCGGGTGCCGTCCACTAGACTTTGTCAGCGGGTGACGCCCAGGGGAAGGGCTCTCTCTGTGGCGGGCCCTGCCCTATGGAACGACCTTCCCCCCGACATTAGAACAACCACGGACCTCCGCTCCTTCCGCCTAAAACTAAAAACACATCTTTTTCGCTTGGCCGGCCTAGGGTAGTCTCTTTTAAGGTTAGGGGATATTATAAGGGATTTTAGCGCAGGGTTATTTGTTTAATCTATTTTTATTTAGTTTAGTCATTTATTTATATTTGTATTTTTAATTTTGTACTTTGTTGATTTTAGTTGTTTTTAATTCCGTGCCCCAACTCGAGTCCCTTCGGGGAGAGAGAGCGGGTTAGAAATAAAAATTATTATTATTATTATTATTATTCATCCTACAAAAATATTCTAGCAAATGAACAAACCACTTGATTGTTGTCAGGAAAACTACTCTGCTCTTACCCATTCAATTTTCCCTGTTTATGAGCCTAGAGAAGGCTCTTCTAGAATAGACTAGAAGTTTACTGACCCAGGCAACTTTAGGCATCTCAACAGTGGAGCTTCCACAAGTCTTCTGCAATGGTTCATCCACAAAAGACTCACTCCTTCTGAGCAGTATAAAAAAGCTTGTTCTTACAACAAGCTCCTGAAAAGCTCTCAAGGTTTGAGAGTCATTATTTTTGGAGATACATATCTACTGGTATTTGTAAAAATTAGTGCTGTATCTTGATCATTGTACAAAAAAACCCTTTGTACATTCTATAATTAAAATACTTCTTTTTTCTGCTTTATCCATTTCCTATATAGCTTTTGGCACTGAATTCAATTCCCCGTTTTTATTCCAACTCTTATTAATATATCTCCTTTTAACTATGCAAATGCACACTTTGTTCTTCTAGCATAGCTTCTGGAATTGCATGCCCAACTGGGAATTATACATGACGAGCTTATTATGGAGTGCAATTTGCATAAGCTTCCTATGGACATATAGGCCCAAATCATCAAGAGTCTAGAGGGAAACACAGGCATCAGTTGCTCCTGAGCAAGGTGAATGTCCCTGTGAAACTCTTCCAATTCCATTTCCAATCCTTTCTCTTTATTTCTTCATATATGCATGGTTGGGATGAAACCACAACACAGAGTTCAATGGTCAAGGGTGAGATAATAATAATAATAATAATAATAATAATAATAATAATAATAATAATAATAATAATAATAATAATAATAATAATAATAATAAAACTGAATTTATTAACCGCTCCCTCTCCCCACAGGGACTCGGGGCGGTGCACAGGGAGAATAAAAACCATAAATATACAAAAATACATACAATTTAAAACAGATTAAACAAACTCCTGTGCTAAAATCCCATTAACTAAAAATCCCCAGATGCTTTAGCGATTGAAAAGGTAACAAAATGGCCGCTGGGAAAATACTAAAATATTTTTTATCTTTCAGTTGTGTGGAGTTTTTAGAAACTTATAGGGATCCCAAGTTTTTAAACATTGATTTTCTCTTTCCATGGGCAAGGCGAGATTTTTGCTCTTCCGCAACTTTGGCCACACTTCCCACCAACTGCAAAGCAGTTGCTGCTAATTTCTTAGGTGTCATCCAGTAAGGCCCATAGTGATATGTGTGTGTGTGTTCGGCCCTCCACCATGTTCACTTCATCCAATCTGGCCCTCTTTGAAAAAAGTTTGGACACCACTGATATAAGGAATTGCGCAAAGAATTTCCTTCTCGGGAAAATTCATGGAAGTAAACTTTGCTAAAGAAAAAGTGGGGGGACATTTTTTCTTCTGCCTGGAAGTACAAAGGACCTCCAGCCTGCCCTTATAAAAGACAGCTCCTCTCATACCAGATATCTACTCTCCCTCACATACTCAAAGCAGAATCAGGAATTCCTAATTTCTCTCTCTATGGAATTTTAAGGGGACTCCCAAAATAATGTTCAGGATGGCATTTGCAGAGAACAGAATTTTTTTGCAGTGAGGGCTCATGGCTCAAAGTCCCTGGGTCTGCTACGTTTACACTCTTCACTTGACTGTCCATTTTTAATGTACGCTGCTGTGTCGCCATTCAATCTTTGCCAAGCTAACAGACCAGACCATTTATTCATTTAACAAACACACTCCCAGCTGACAACAGAACACTGGAGAGGGCAGAGTTTGTGCTCTAAAGAAAGAAACAAAACTGCTTTCAGCTGAAACAGACTTTTAATAATCTTTAATACAATAGACAGTTATAGGAATCCAGAAGAAGGCAGGGGTGCTGAATGGAGAAATTAACACAATAAAGAATCAGTATTCTTCTCCCTCATCTTCCCCATCAGCACTATCGGCCCCTACCTCTTCATAATCCTTCTCCAAAGCAGCCATATCCTCCCGAGCCTCTGAGAACTCCCCTTCTTCCATCCCTTCCCCAACGTACCAGTGGACAAAGGCACGCTTGGCATACATCAGGTCAAACTTATGGTCCAGGCGGGCCCAGGCCTCAGCAATGGCTGTGGTGTTGCTCAGCAGGCAGACGGCACGCTGCACTTTGGCCAGGTCGCCTCCGGGGACCACGGTTGGGGGCTGGTAGTTGATACCAACCTTGAAACCGGTGGGACACCAGTCTACAAACTGGATGCTGCGTTTCGTCTTGATGGTGGCAATAGCAGCATTGACATCTTTGGGAACAACGTCACCACGGTATAACAGGCAGCAAGCCATGTATTTACCATGACGAGGGTCACATTTCACCATCTGATTAGATGGTTCAAAGCATGCATTAGTGATGTCTGCTACAGTCAACTGCTCATGGTAGGCTTTTAAAGTAGAGGTGACTGGAGCATAGGTCACCAGAGGGAAATGGATTCTAGGGTAGGGCACCAAGTTGGTCTGGAATTCTGTCAGATCTACATTCAGGGCACCATCAAATCGCAGGGAAGCTGTGATGGAGGACACGATCTGGCCTATCAACCTGTTCAAATTGGTGTAGGTGGGGCGCTCAATGTCAAGGTTTCATCGGCAAATGTCAAAGATGGCTTCGTTGTCTACCATGAAGGCACAGTCGGAGTGCTCCAGGGTGGTGTGAGTGGTCAGGATGGAGTTGTAGGGCTCAACGACAGCTGTGGATACTTGGGGAGCTGGGTAGACGGAGAACTCCAGCTTGGACTTCTTGCCATAGTCAACGGACAGGCGCTCCATCAGCAAGGAGGTAAAGCCAGAGCCGGTGCCACCACCAAAGCTGCGGAAGACCAGAAACCCCTGGAGACCTGTGCACTGTTCGGCCTGTTGGGAAAAAGCCAAGTGGATTCAGTGTCAATTGAATTTTTCTCTCATTGATTTTCAAGCATTTTAAAAAAATATCCTTAACTCTTAAGAAAATACCAGAAGAAATTCAATCCCTTCCAGTTGTTTGAGAATATTCGGTAGCCTATTGGAACTTCCAAAGAGCTACAGACCATAAGATCCAGCCTTCCAGATGATGGTGAATGCCAAATTCTACAGCCCCTGACAATTATCATGAATGCTTAAATCCAACCACTTCAATAGGACTGAATCCCATTTAGAAGGTTACTCGGGATACCCTGCCTTCTCATTTGCTTCCTGGTAATACAAGTCTTTGTATTTCTCCTCCACATCATCATTCCTGATCTAAGATGCAATTCTTTTCATTCTTTGGGGGACTCAGATGGTCCACCTCTTTTTAAAAAACATGATTTAAGACACTTTTTACTACATTTTATTTTGTACAGTAAACTTGTGACAACTCACATGATGCAAAACCACAAGCAGTGGTTTAGAAGTCAAAAACTAAGTTCAAACATAACTATACCAAAAATAAAACCACATTTTATGACTTACCTGATAGTTCAAATCCAGCTAATTTCAAACTAATTTCCCACAAACGTCTTGCAAATACCCTACGGTTTCTATGTGACTTCACTCTTAACTCATTCACTCATCACATTTGCTGTTCAAAACTCAATCATGGCTAAAAAGAGAATAAATGGTTTGCCAGCAAGCAGAAGATAAAGTTGGAAACATTCAGTTGAGTCACATTAGAAGCAGCAGATGATGCTGTACTGTAAAACTAGGAGATGCATCAGGGGATCCTATCCCACTTAATATTTGGGTTTTTATTTTTAGAACTAATCATCTCCACTTTATTTCCCATTTCCAAGCCCAGGGCTCCTTCAGCAGCAGAAATTACCCACCAATTTCCTAATCCTGTCAAGGGCCGAGTCAATGATCTCTTTGCCAATGGTGTAGTGTCCCCTGGCATAGTTGTTAGCGGCATCTTCTTTGCCAGTGATCAGTTGCTCAGGGTGGAATAGCTGGCGGTAAGTACCAGTGCGCACTTCATCTGTGAAAAGAATTAATGAAAAAGGTATTTAGTTTGTTGTGACATTGTGTGATCAAGAACCCAAGATGTTTGTTCAAAAATGGATCTACCGAGAAAGCTTCCAGAGTGATTTGTCTTCTGAAGAATTGAACTTCTGGGGTAAACTAAGAGATGATTGCAAAGGACAAGAATTCAGAATGAAGAAGAGTTGTGGAAATGACCAAGTCTTTCTGCATGAGTGAAGAATAAAAGGCACCTTAAATATTAATTTCAGTGTATTCCAATTGCTCTCAAATTGCATTGTTCAATTGCACAACTCTTCTTCATTCAGGATTCTTTTCCTTTCTTTAACTTATCATTAATTAACTTAATGACCATTCCAAAAAAAATTCTAAAATCAACTCAGTTACATGATGACTTGCTTTACAACCACTACAACTTAAGACCAGAATGGGCAGACTTCATTACAGTCATGTTGAGGACAACCTGTAATGTAGTATAAGTAGACTTATCATCATCATCATCTTTTTTGTCATTTTAAAAATTACAATGAAATTGGTTTATGGGAAAATACAGCATTTAAATCTTTATCACTGTTCACAACACAAGTGTCCCCTTTGGGAGAGGATGAGCAGCTATATAAATTTGATAAATAAAATGTTGAACTACTGTATATGCCAAAATTTTAGAATATAAGTGCTTATCAGGAATTATGGTTTTATTGAACACCAGCTGTGCCCGGCCACGCATTGCTCTGGCCCAGTCTGGTTAAGTAGCCAACCAATCTGTGTGTAGATCTACACCTGCAGACATGTACAGTATGCACAAGTACAGTATAGATGGTACCTTGCTCAATAGTAGCAACTGTGAGAGGGATCTTGGAATCCTAGTGGACAACCATTTAAATATGAGCCAGCAGTGTGCAGCAGCTGCCAAAAAAGCCAACATAGTTCTAGGCTGCATAAACAGAGGGATAGAATCTAGATCACGTGAAGTGTTAATGCCACTGTATGGTGCCTTGGTAAGGCCACACTTGGAATACTGCATACAGTTTTGGTCGCCACGATGTAGAAAAGACGTGGAGACTCTGGAAAGGGTGCAGAGAAGGGCAACCAAGATGATTAGGGAACTGGAGACTAAAACATATGAAGAACGGTTGCAGGAGCTGGGTATGTCTAGCTTGATGAAGAGAAGGACCAGGGGAGACATGATAGCAGTGTTCCGATATCTCAGGGGCTGCCCCAAAGAAGAGGGAATCAAACTATTCTCCAAGGCACCTGGGGGCAGGACAAGAAGCAACGGGTGGAAACTAATCAAGGAGAGAAGCAACTTAGAACTAAGGAGAAATTTCCTGACAGTAAGAACAATTAACCTCTGCAACAGCTTGCCTCCAGAAGTTGTGAATGCCCCAACCCTGGAAGTCTTTAAAAAGATGTTAGATAGCCATTTGTCTGAAATGGTATAAGGTTCCTGCCCACGCAGGGGGTTGGACTAGAAGACCTACAAGGTCCCTTCCAACTCTGCTATTGTATTGTATTGTATTGTACATACACACAACCACCGTATAACCCTCAACCTACCTACCTACTGTATTTCTCCCTCTCTATCTATCCCTCTACCTACCTACCTACCTACCTACCTACCTACTGTATTTCTCCCTCTCTATCTATCCTTCTACCTACTTACCTACTGTATTTCTCCTCTCTCCCTCTATTCCTCTACCTACATACCTACTGTATTTCTCCCTATCTATCCCTCTAACTACCTACCTACCTACCTTACCTTACTGTATTTCTCCCTCTCTCTCTCTATTCCTCCACCTACCTACTGTATTTCTCCATCTCTATCTATCCCTCTACCTACCTACCTACCTACCTACCTACCTACCTACCTACCTGTATTTCTCCCTCTCTATCTACCCCCCTATCTTCCTACCTTCCTACTGTATTTCTTCTTTCTCCCTCTACCTACCTACCTATCTACTGTATTTCACCCTATCTATCTATCCCCCTATCCCACCTACCTACCTACTGTATTTCTCCCTCTCTCTCTCTATTCCTCTACCTACCTACCTACTGTATTTCTCCTTCTCTCTATCCCTCTACCTACCTACCCACCTACCTACTGTATTTCGTCCTTTCTCCCTCTACCTACCTACCTACTGTATTTCTCCCTATCTATCTATCCCTCTACCTACCTACTATATTTCTTTCTTTCTCTCCCTATTCCTTTACCTACCTACTGTATTTCTCTCTCTCTCTCTCTATCCTATCTACCTACTTACCTACTGTATTTTTTCCTTTCTCCCTCTATCTACCTACCTACCTACCTACTGTATTTCTCCCTCTATCTATCCCCCTATCTACCTACCTACTGTATTTCTCCCTCTCTCTCTCTCTCTATGGACCACCTGGGAGTTTGCTATCCTCTGTGCCTTGTTTTGGCCCATACAGTGTTGCTGAGGAAACAACTGTTGGAAATGCCGGGTGGGTGGAGCTACAGGGAGGTGAAAACCTGATCAGTGGGTACATTTTACATTTGTGTACCTTGCACATGACACACGTGTATATCAGAAGTCCTTTGGAACATTGTGTGAAAAATTCGTGTAAAACAGTCCAGTAGTTTTTGAGATTAGTGGCTTTGCACAAACTATTTTACATTTTTAATTATATAGATGGGAGTAGGTAAAAGAATGTTGAGAAATTGGAAATCTGGTATTATTCCAGATATTAAGAAATGGCTGCAAGAACTAAGTGATGTGTTGTGGAAACAAAACTAATATTTTATACTAATCAGATGCAGCAGTAATGTTATTATGGTACTTTTTGGGCTATAAGATTCACCTTTTTTCCTCAAAAAAGAGGCTCAAAATCTGGTTGCACCTTATACACTAAAGACAGCATTTTTTTCCTCCTGAAACCCCGCCCCCCCTTCACAAAATGGCTGTGCAGAGCCTTTAGGAGCCTTCCAGAGAGCTCCTGGGGGCTGGGGAGGGCAGAAATTAGCAAAAATTGGTCTTTTTTGCTCAATTCCCCCCCCCCCCAGCCTTCAGAAACTCTCTACAAACTTCTTAAACCCCCCCCTTTTTTTTACAAAAAAGGGGCATTTTTGTGAAAACCTGGTTGATTTTTGCTCCCCCCCCCCCCGAGGAACACTCTATAAGCCTCCTAGGGGCTATTCATGCCCTTTAAAAAAATGAGCATGATTTCGTGAAAAACCGGCCATTTTGGGGAAGTTTACTGAGCGCAAAAACCTTTTTTTTTATTTGTCTCTTCAAAACCTTGGTGCGTCTTATATTCTGAAAAATACGGTATGTCACAGATTGTGTGATATTTAACAATATTTTGTATTTATAAGCAGAACATCCAGATTCAGCCACAATTTTGTTCCATACAGTATCAACCTTGTGAACTCTCAAGCTTCTTCTTTCCCCTGTTATGTTGTAGGTATATACATATGTATGTATATAGCATATGTGTGTTGTGTATGTGTACACTTTTGAGAGCAGGCAAGAGCATTTCATTTTTAATGTATGGCCAGAGTGCCCACAGAAAAAAAATGACAATAAAAGTTATCTTACTTATAATATAGCGGCATATTTATTAGTAAATCAGCAAGTACTAAAAGTATAAAATACAACGTGCCTTTGTTTTTCTTTATTAACTTGTCTGGGTTTGTCCCTTTTCTAATTTGTTTTGGTTTCTATTAATTTTTTTTTCTTTTTGATATTTATATTAAGAGCATTAAGTTAAATTAAATTAAAAAGTCATGATTGAATAAGTTAAAGGTTCATGTTAGCACAAATTAATGCCTTATAGCAAAACAAGAATCTATCATATATCCAGTCAAAAAGTTCAATTGAGTCTATTCAGATATGTCACGTTGTTCTTCGGGATCTAAGCCTCATTTGTTTTTTTGACCTACTTTCCCTTACTTGAAATGCAAGGAACTGGACCTCCGACTTGAACAAGAAATGGTTGTTTTTCTATGGACCTCTAACCTTTCCTGCCACTGAGAATTTCTAAAATGTTAATAGTACTGCAAATAGCTTACCGATCACCGTTGGCTCCAAGTCTATGAACACAGTCCTGGGGACGTATTTGCCAGCTCCAGTCTCACTGAAGAACGTATTGAAGGAGTCATCTCCTCCCCCAATGGTCTTATCGCTGAGCATCTGCCCATCTGGTTGGATGCCATGTTCTAGGCAGTAGAGCTCCCAGCAAGCATTGCCAATCTGGACACCGGCTTGGCCAACATGGATGGAGATACATTCACGCTGTGGAGAGAAACCAATTCCATTATATTTATTCTAGAACAAGCAAACCATAAGTAGAAATTGGCTGCAATGATTAAGCCATTCACCAGTTGAGGAAAGTCCCAACCGGCAATAAATAATCATCTGTTTTCATGCAACATGAAGCAGGAGCTATTAACAAAACTTAAGGGCATGGCTGTGCTAGAAATTCTTAACTCTGTCTGGATGCAGTGAAAGTGCAGATACGGCTGAAATTTTGGTGCAAGCCAATGCTAACAACTTCTTCGTCTTGTGCCATATCCGTCATTGGATGTTGGTGATCTTATTTTTATCAACAGTCACATGAAAAAGTGTTGTTGAGTTTTGTCCAAAACATTCCCTTAGATTTTGAAGCCATGGTTATTGTTTTTGTCTGGACCTCGTTTCATTCAATTTCAAGTGAGGTGTGTCGTATTTTTCTGGGTGTCACATCATATGTCCAAAATATTCTAACTGTCAGGTTTTTTATAGTTTTGATGATTTCCCTTGGCTTTCCCAGGTGGCTTATCACCTCCTCATTTCTCATTTCAATTATTTCTCATCTCAATGCTGACAACTACCTAGTCTTAATTCATGGGGATGGTTAAGTGCCACCCATTCAGAATATTCTTCTATATTATTTAATGACTGGCCAGCAAGTAAACAACCTAGCAGACTTTTGATCACCGGTTCAGGTAGATGCAGTAATGTGGCCTACCCAGCATGAAAAAGAGTTGGTGATGGGGATTATGGGAGTTATGGTCCAGCACACCTGGACAAGGTCAGGATGGGGAAGCCTGATCTAAGGAACTCTTTTAGATGCCAACTTTGTATTTGGCAATGGGCAGAAGGAGGCGTTGTGAAGGTTCAGAATGTACTTCCTATTTACCTAGCTTGGCATTTTCTTAAAGCAGCAAATTCATTAACTATGAGGTTGGACTCCAGTTTATTTTTCAACCATGAAAAGCACAGAAACCAGGATTCAAACTCAGGTCAGTGGGCAGGAAAGTCTAAAAATGCCATGAGCTTAATTTTCAAAAGGTGCAGCATCCCAAAAGTAGCGGCTCTTTATGACATACTTCTGGGGGGGGGGGCGTGCAGCTGCTTCAGCTATATTCATCAATTGCCTTAAATAGGGGAGCTGCAAGCACTTCAACTTGATCTCCCAAAGGATGCTTTCCTGTGTACAAGAGGGAAAAATATAATACCTGTTCAATGGACCTTACATAATCCCCCTCACCAACTCTTTTGACTGCATCTACCTGAACTGGTGATCAAAAGTCTGCTGGGTTGTTTACTTGCTGGCTAGTCATTAAATAATATATAAGGATGTTCTGAACTGGTGATTCCTGTACTTCATCCAAGTTTCCTTCATTTCCAGAAGTTTCAGAAGCAAGTGAAAAAAAGACACATATCGAGAAACAGGGGTAGAAAATTGTAACTGTTTCAATGACTGGCACTTAACCATCCCCGTGAATTAAGACTAGGTGGTTGTTCGCATTGAGATGAAAAATGTTTGAAAGGACAAATGAGGAGATGAGAAGCTGCTTGGAAAAGCCAAGGGAAATCATCAAGGCTGGCTGGAGAATTCTGGGAGTTGAAGTCCACAAGACTTACAGTTGCCAAG
This sequence comes from Rhabdophis nuchalis, assembly GCA_039707465.1. Lineage (NCBI taxonomy): Eukaryota > Metazoa > Chordata > Lepidosauria > Squamata > Natricidae > Rhabdophis > Rhabdophis nuchalis. The sequence continues at coordinate 22,236,734 of CM077655.1, forward strand.
TTTGGGGACCCCTGATATAGACGCTCCCGAGGAGTAGAATCGATCCCACCTCAAATGTCAGTCTTTAAAACTGGCATACCAGAGTACTGATATTTAAAACTGTTTCCAAAATATTTAGGAAAGCACCTTAATTTTAGTCCAATTATGGCTTTAAATACTTTTTGAGGATAAGCAAACCGGGTTAAAACTGGCAGCAGCGAATGCTGGAATTACATCTTTGTCCTCCTGTTCTTCTGAAGAAATAAAACACATCATTTTCCCACCAATTGCTTGCAATGTCCCAGCTAGGAAAAGGGACTCAAAATATTTTTACACATGGGTTAATTCAGGATGAATGCTATGGATCTTATTCAGCTAAACATGGAGAGAAATGGGAAGAAACTACTCTAATTGAGATAAGACAAAAAAAAACAAAAACAACCAAGCTCTAATACATGTGAATGTGTTTGTGTGCAAATCGAGTCAACCTTTCTTAATCTGAGGTCTTCCAGATACAATGGATGACAGTCAATCTCCTTCAAGATGCTTTGCAAAAAACCAAGGAACACACATTGCAATTTAACATATTAACAAACATTGTGGTTTGTAAACCTAAGTGCATGGCTTAAGCTATTGTGTGATCTGCCTAACTGTGATTTATTCAACCCCAGGTTAATCCAATCAGACCTATAATGAGTAATTATAGTTTATAACCTCCAGGCATGACCAATGACTATGCTGCTGGCAGAGAAGAGTAGGAACTGACCTGGAGTTCTCCAAAAGTCTTTGTCCAGATTGAAGGAAGACAACCTCATACATAAATCCTCAGCAACTTTCAGACATCACAGTAAGCAATAATGCATTGTGAAATAATCCATAAAAAACAAGATTTACCCAGTCCGCTAATCCACACACAAACCATATTCAAAACGGTCCAATACAGGTCGGTCTGTTTTATCAGCTCCAAACCTCCAGCTGCTTATCTCTAAATATCATGGATGATTGACTGTTCTCTTGGAGCAGCCTTGCAGCAACAGGCAAACCAACGATAGAGCTCCACTCTTGCGGCCACGAAAAAGATGTAACGCCGAGAAGGCAGGAGAGGGGAGATACTTTTGGAGGGTGTCATGCCCCAACGAAGTGGGATTGAGCTATTTAGTAGGCCAACCGGCGTCCGGATTACCTCCCGCCAGAGTTGAAGTGAGTCACCCACGGGGAGAAAGTGAAAGGCGTAGTAGCGCTACTCCGGAGGAACAAACCAGGACAACGTTTACTTTTATCGCTCCCCGCACTTTATCTGTAACTGTGAAGTAGCCCTTTAGGTCCATCCTCACCCCTCCTTCCCTCCCTCCCTCCCTCCCTCCACGTGTCACGAAAGCTGGATAGGACCCCCCTTTTCTCCCTCGAATTCACTTTCACTGCCCTCCCCCCAAATCACCCAAAGTCGGAAAAGTTTTCCCTTCCAATTAGATTTAAAATATATATTTTTAAAAACCCATTTGGGGAATCCTTTGTTCACTCACCATGGTTCCTTGAAACTGAGAAAGTACCTCCAACGAAAAGGAGTCGAGAGTCTTCCTCACTAATCTGCCCCATTTAAAAAGCTGCATGTGAGCCAAAACTTCATTTGGGCTGACGCAACCCCGGGCGGGGCCTTTTATATCGTTTGGGCGTGGCCTAAGGCAAGGGGGCGTGGTTAATGGGGAAGGTAAGGAGGAAGCCAGCTTGGTGAAGGGGGCTGCACCCCCTGGCTGCCCCCAAAGCGGGTGGGTCACGTGCTCTCCACCCCACGGGATCTAGGAGAGGCTTCCCGTGAATTTCGGATCATGCTATAAAATACTGTAAGGTTTGGCTAACGCTTAAGCCAAACATGAATCAAAAGAAGACTTAAACGGAGGCTTGAATAACAGAGAAAACAGACTTTATTCTTTGATCAAAGTTAAAGTTCTGGGTGAGAATCTCCACACACATGTGCAAGGGACCTGGTAGGAAAGTTCTACCAAACTCAAGGGTTCATGCTGACTGGGGAATTCTAGGAGTTGAAGTCCACAATCTTAAAGTTGCCAAGTTGGGAGACCCTGGTATAAAGGAATGGATTGGGTGCTGCTACACAACACAGATTCGTTAACAAAACAAAAACAAAAACCAACAACCTAGCCTCAGCTGTCAAACCAAAATTACCTGAAGACTTAAGGAACATGTTGCAGGCCATTCCATTAAACCACAGCAGGGTCTTTTTATCCTGGCATTCTAATTTGAACCTTTAGCATGTGGTGTGAACCCAGCCATGGAAAGGTTCCCTGAAAAAGCTCCTGGGTCAGCCTGCTGAGGGGGAGGGGGAGATGGGATCCTTTTGATTCATTTTTGGCTTAAGCATTAGCCAAACCCTACATTTTGGCGCCCAATGTGGTTTCTTAAAGGTAGCAAAAGGATATATCTGTGGAAAATATATCTCACAAATTTTGGTCACAAAACTGATGACTAGGAAAAGCCATACAGAGAAAAAACTGCCTGAACTGGGGTGTTGTCTTCACCTGATTTGGCAAATATCTTCACTACAATAGAAAGCATTCTATTTTTTTTTTAAAGGGAGGAATGTAGAGTTATGGTAATAATGTTACAAAGTTGTCCATTAATAGAAACATTTGCTTTCTGTAACACAAGCATTCTATGCTGTGAATTCCTTTTGTCCCCTGCGATTGATTGGGGGCTGTAAGATATCTGGCAAATGTCAAATCCTGTGATGAGATCTGAAATCTTCATATGCCACCTCTGCTTCCTTCAGGAAAAGAGAAAGTAACAATGCTCTCCTCAACTACCAGAGCAATCTTCACACCTTTTGTGCTGCTAAATGGGCAATTAAGCAAACAGAAAAGGGAAAAGATAACAAAACACAGTTGCAGGAAGGATGTATATCTGAAGTTGGGATATATGACTTGGAGGTTTACAATGTTGCTAGATATATGGCTAGGGAGTCATTAGAATTTTGAAGATCTAAGGTCTTTTTGTGTATAAGAAAGGACACTGCACCCTTGAGTTTGGTAGAACTTTCCTACCAAGTCCCTTGCAACATGTGTGTGGAGATTCTCACCCAGAACTTTAACTTTGATCAAAGAATAAAGTCTGTTTTCTCTGTTATTCAAGCCTCCGTTTAAGTCTTCTTTTGATTCATGTTTGGCTTAAGCGTTAGCCAAACCTTACAGTATTTTATAGCATGATCCAAAATCCACGGGAAGCCTCTCCTGGATCCCGTGGGGTCGGGTGGAGAGCGCGTGACCCACCTGCTTTGGGGGTCGCCAGGGCGTGCAGCCCCCTTCACCAAACTGGCTTCCTCCTTACCTTCCCCATTAACCACGCCCCCTTGCCTTAGGCCACGCCCAAACGATATAAAAGGCCCCGCCCGGGGTTGCGTCAGCCCAAATGAAGTTTTGGCTCACCTGCAGCTTTTTAAACGGGGCAGATTAGTGAGGAAGGCTCTCGACTCCTTTTCATTGGAGGTGCATTCTCAGTTTCAAGGAACCATGGTGAGTGAACAAAGGATTCCCCAAATGGGTTTTTAAAAATATATCTTTTAAATCTAATTGGAAGGGAAAACTTTTCCGACTTTGGGTGATTTGGGGGGAGGGCAGTGAAAGTGAATTCGAGGGAGAAAAGGGGGGTCCTATCCAGCTTTCGTGACACGTGGAGGGAGGGAGGGAGGGAAGGAGGGGTGAGGATGGACCTAAAGGGCTACTTCACAGTTACAGATAAAGTGCGGGGAGCGATAAAAGTAAACGTTGTCCTGGTTTGTTCCTCCGGAGTAGCGCTACTATGCCTTTCACTTTCTCCCCGTGGGTGACTCACTTCAACTCTGGCGGGAGGTAATCCGGACGCCGGTTGGCCTACTAAATAGCTCAATCCCACTTCGTTGGGGCATGACACCCTCCAAAAGTATCTCCCCTCTCCTGCCTTCTCGGCGTTACATCTTTTTCGTGGCCGCAAGAGTGGAGCTCTATCGTTGGTTTGCCTGTTGCTGCAAGGCTGCTCCAAGAGAACAGTCAATCATCCATGATATTTAGAGAGAAGCAGCTGGAGGTTTGGAGCTGATAAAAACAGACCGACCTGTATTGGACCGTTTTGAATATGGTTTGTGTGTGGATTAGCAGATAGGGTAAATCTTGTTTTTTATGGATTATTTCACAATGCATTATTGCTTACTGTGATGTCTGAAAGTTGCTGAGGATTTATGTATGAGGTTGTCTTTCTTCAATCTGGACAAAGACTTTTGGACAACTCCAGGTCAGTTCCTACTCTTCTCTGCCAGCAGCATAGTCATTGGTCATGCCTGGAGGTTATAAACTATAATTACTCATTATAGGTCTGATTGGATTAACCTGGGGTTGAATAAATCACAGTTAGGCAGATCACACAATAGCTTAAACCAGGGGTCTGCAAAGTTGGCTCTTTGAAGACTGGTGGACTTCAACTCCCAGAATTCTCCAGCCAGCATGGCTGGCTGGGGAATTCTGGGAGTTGAAGTCCACCAGTCTTCAAAGAGCCAACTTTGCAGACCCCTGGCTTAAACCATGCACTTAGGTTTACAAACCACAATGTTTGTTAATATGTTAAATTGCAATGTGTGTTCCTTGGTTTTTTGCAAAGCATCTTGAAGGAGATTGACTGTCATCCATTTTATCTGGAAGACCTCAGATTAAGAAAGGTTGACTCGATTTGCACACAAGCACATTCACATGTATTAGAGCTTGGTTGTTAGGCTTTTTTTTTTGTCTTATCTCAATTAGAGTAGTTTCCTCCCATTTCTCTCCATGTTTAGCTGAATAAGATCGATAGCATTCATCCTGAATTAACCCATGTGTAAAAATATTTTGAGTCCCTTTTCCTAGCTGGGACATTGCAAGCAATTGGTGGGGAAATGATGTGCTTTATTTCTTCAGAAGACCAGGAGGACAAAGATGTAATTCCAGCATTCGCTGCTGCTGCCAGTTTTAACCCCGGTTTGCTTATCCTCAAAAAGTATTTAAAGCCATAATTGGACTAAAATTAAGGTGCTTTCCTAAATATTTTGGAAACAGTTTTAAATTCAAATTCAATTCAATTCAAATTTAATTTGTAAACAGCTCCCTCTCCCCACAGGGACTCGGGGCGGTGCACAGGGAAAGTAAAAACAATAAATATACAAATATAAATACATAATATAAAAACAAATTAAATCTATTCCTGTGCTAAAACCAGTTAAACTAAAATACCCAGCAGCTATAAATAAGTTTAAAACCCAATAGAAAGAGAGACTAGCCTAGGCCGGCCAAGCGGAAAAAGTGTGTTTTTAATTTCAGACGGAAGGAGCGGAGGTCCGTAGTCGTTCTAATATCAAGGGGAAGGTCGTTCCAGAGGGCCGGGCCCGCCACAGAGAGAGCCCTTCCCCTGGGCGTCGCCCGCTGACACAGTCTAGTGGATGGCACCCGGAGAAGTCCCTCTCTGTGGGAGCGAATCGGCCGTGAGGATGTATGAGGCAGGATCCGATCCCGCAGGTAGCTAGGTCCCGAGCCATGGAGCGCTTTAAAGATGATAACTAACACCTTGAAGCGCACCCGGAAGACGACAGGCAGCCAGTGCAGCTCGCGCAAGAGCGGTGTAACGTGGGCAAACCTAACGGTTCCCATAATTGCTCGCGCGGCTGCATTCTGGACCAACTGAAGTCTCCGGGTGCACCTCAAGGGGAGCCCCATGTAGAGAGAGTTACAATAGTCCAGTTGGGATGTCACGAGAGCATGAGTGACTGTGCGAAGGGCGTCCCGATCCAATAGGGGGCGCAATTGGCGCACCAGGCGAACCTGGTGAAACGCCCTCCTGGCCACGGCTGTCACTTGATCTTCCATGGACAGCCGGGTATCCAGGAGGACACCCAAATTGCGCGCCCCATCCATAGGGGCAAGATGTTCGCCCCCTATGGCCAGCGTTGGAATCAGCTGGTTGAATCGGGCAGCCGGAAACCACAGCCACTCGGTCTTGGTCGGGTTGAGCCTGAGTCCGTTACTTCCCATCCAGATCCGCACGGCTTCCAGGCACTGGCACATCACCGCTACGGCATCGTTGGGGTGGTTTGGGGTAGATATATACAGCTGAGTATCATCAGCGTAGAGATGGTACTCTACCCCAAAACCACGGATGATCTCACCCAGCGGCTTCATGTATGTGTTGAACTGGAGAGGTGAGAGGACCGACCCCTGAGGCACCCCACATGTGAGGGGTCTCGGGCTCGACCTCTGCTCTCCTGCCAACACAAATTGCGATCGGCCAGAGAGGTAGGAGGAGAACCACCGTAAAACGGTGCCTCCCACCCCCAACCCCCCCAGCCGATGCAATAGGATACCATGGTCGATGGTATCGAAAGCCGCCGAGAGGTCTAATAGGACCAGGATGGAGGAACAACCCCCATCTCTGGCCCTCCAGAGATCATCGACCAACGCGACCAATGCCGTCTCGGTGCTATGCCCGGGCCGGAAGCCGGACTGGCGCGGGTCTAGATAATCAACTTCCTCCAGGTGACGGGGAAACTGTTGTGCCACCACACTCTCAACAACCTTCGCCAAAAAGGGAAGGTTGGAGACAGGACGATAGCTGGTTAAAAGAGCTGGGTGCAAGGAGGGCTTCTTAAGGAGGGGCCTCACCATAGCCTCTTTTAGGGAAGCAGGCAAGGAACCCTCACTTAAGGAAGCGTTGACAACCTCTTGGAGCCAGCCTCGTGTCACCTCCCAGGATGCCAGTACAAGCCAGGAGGGACACGGGTCCAATAAACATGTGGTGGCTCGCAGTCGCCCACGTAGCCTGTCCATATCCTCGGAAGTAATGGAGTCAAACTCCTCCCACACAAGATCTGTCTCATGGCATCCCACTGGACCATCAATGGGGGCTAGCTCGTTCTGTATCTGAGCGATTTTCTCCTGCAGAAAAGTCACAAATTCCTCTGCTCTACCCTGTAGCGGGGCTTCCCGCACCCTCTGTTGAAGGAGGGAGCGGGTCACCCTAAACAGGGCGGCAGGGCGGTTTTCTGCGGATGCTATGAGAGTGGCACAATGATGACGTTTGGCCACTCTCAGCGCCACAATGTAAGTCCGTAAATGGGCTCTTACCTGTGTCCGGTCAGATTCAGATCGAGTAGACCTCCATCTTCTCTCTAGGCATCTCTTGTGGCGTTTCATCGCCCTCAGCTCCTCGGTGAACCAAGGGGCCGGGGTGGTTCGCTGCCGCAAGAGAGGCCGCAAGGGCGCGACCCGATCCAAGGCTCCCGTGGTCGCAATGTTCCATGCGGCCACGAGGTCCTCCATCGGGGCGCGGGTCAGGGGTACAGGAAATGGCCCAAGCGCCGTCTGGAACCCATCCGGGTCCATCAGGCGCCTGGGGCGGACCCAGATAGGTGATTCTGGTTCCGCCTCCCCACGGAGGGGAGCAGCAGTCGGAAAGTCGAGCCGGAGAAGTGAGTGGTCTGACCATGACAAGGGTGTGATGACTATATCCCCTATACCCAGATCACTCTTCCATTGGCCTGAGACAAAGATGAGGTCCAGTGTATGTCCACCCTCGTGGGTGGGGCCCTGAATTAGTTGGGTCAGGTCCATGGCCGTCATGGAAGCCATGAACTCCCGAGCTACCTCGGATGAGTCGCCCAACGATGGCAGATTAAAGTCCCCCATGACTATAAATCTGGGGGTCTCCACTGCCACCGTAGCGATCACCTCCAGGAGCTCGGGCAGGGCTGCTGCCACATAGCGGGGAGCCAGGTATATGACCAGCAAGCCCAACTGCCTCCCTAGGCCCCACTTCACGCAGAGGGACTCACAACCGGTAGTCTGTGGCACAATGGTCTCTCTCGGCTCAAGACCTTTCTTGATAATGACCGCTACCCCACCACCCCTACCTTGGGCCCGGGGCTGATGAAAAGCGCGGTAGCCTGGTGGGCACATTTCAACGAGGGGGAGTCCTGCCTCGTGGCCCAACCAGGTTTCCGCAATTCCTACCAGGTCCGGCTCCCCCTCTGACACAAGGTCATGAACGAGGGGGGCTTTGTTGACCACGGACCTGGCATTGCAAAACATCAGCCGCAGGCCCAGGCTCTGTATTCCCTGACCACCTAGCCTGCGCGGGTTGTGGCACCCGACCGTTCGTAACCAATGGCTGCGTGCCATCAACCGGGAGGATGGTCTCCCCTCGGCCCTGCCCCTCCCCACGACCCTCTGGATTGGCATGCCCTCTAATGGAACAACTCGTGGTTCCCCCCTCAAATCGGATCCTTCCGTCTCCTCCCGTCGGCTACTGGTCCGGCCCTTTCTTTCATGTAGTTCTTTTGTCTCAATCTGTCTATGCCCACCCCCCCTCCCTGGTTCCCCCTAAAATAGACAAAAATTTCCTTATTAAAAATCCCCTAAGGCCGCGCTTCGCCCGTCTCTTCGGATTAATAAATCCTTCCTCAAGAGGGCCAAACCTGCGAGAGCGGGGACTCTCGCAGCAGTAAAAGGCTTGCTCTGGAGTACATATCAGATAGAGTTCATAGAGTTCATAGTGGGATGTGGGTTAAAATACAGAGATTTTAAAATGTCGTTCGCCATGATTTTAAAATACATTTCATTTCATAGATGTTAAAAAGATAAAGTGCAATAAAGTACACTAAGAATGAAATAAAGTGCAATAAAGTGCGTCTGTGAGGTTTAAAGATGGTATAAGCTCGTAATGTCAGTTAATGTGCATTTAGTTCTTCCAGTCCAAGGATGTTTTAGGACAAAGTTACCGGCTTTCGGGATAACGTGGCTCCGTTCTCTAGGTCTTACATCCTGGGTCTTGGGAAACCACAAGGGGAAGATGTTAAAGTTGTTAAAGTTGTTAAAGTTGGTCAAAAAGTTGGTCAGCAGAATCAGCATGGTCAGCGTAGTTGTTCACATTCACGTTCATTTCGGCGCTCCCACCGCCGCCCTCTCCTATGCCACCGCCTTGGCCGCTGGCCTCCCGGCGCTCCCACCGCCGTCGGCCTGGCCTCCAGCGGCTGCTCCATCCATTTCTCTCCCAAGCCTCGCGGCGCTCTCACCGCCACCATCTTCTTCCTATCTCCATCCATCATCGCCATCCTCCGGTGCTCTCCCCTCTCCGGCGCTCCCACCGCCGCCATCTCCCGCAGCCGCCTACGCCACTCGCCATCTTCGGCGGCTGCCACACCATTCACAACTCTTTCTCTCACCACGTCTTCTTTCTTTCAACGCCACCAAAGCCGACGCTGCTGACCTCGCAGCGCTCTCACCACCGTCTTGGCCCCCATGGTGAGCACAGCCACAGCCAGCGTTGGGAGCCCCCTAAGCGCGGCCAGCACCCCCGTTCTATTTCAAGCACCGGGGACGCCGGCCTCCGCTCCGGCTCCAGCCTCCATTCCGGGAACGCCCCGACGCTCTCACCGTCCTCCGCGTCCTCCGCATCCCCGGGGCCGTATCCGCTCCCAGCGTCTCCGAAAGTTCCACGAACCTCATCCTGGGATGCCAGGATGGATCCCTCACAGAGACCCCAGCCCACAAGATGATGAAAAGGGGGGCTGGGGGCACTAAAGGCCCACGACCTCCGCAGCCCACATGGAGCTCCGGAGCTAGACCGCCATCTTGCGCATGCGCAGTGGTTCTCTGGTGTGCCAGTTTTAAAGACTGACATTTGAGGTGGGTCGACTCTACTCATCAGGAGCTTCTATATCAGGGGTCCCCAAACTTGGCAACTGTAAGACTTGTGGACTTCAACTCCCAGAATTCTCCAGCCACCCTTGATGATTTCCCTTGGCTTTTCCAAGCAACTTCTCATCTCCTCATTTTTCCTTTCAAATATTTTTCATCTCAATGCTAACACCTACCTAGTCTTAATTCCCGGGGATGGTTAAGTGCCAGTCATTGAAACAGTTACAATTTTCTACCCCTGTTTCTCGATGTGTGTCTTTTTTTCACTTGCTTCTGCAACTTCTGGAAATGAAGGAAAGTTGGATGAAGTACAGGAATCACCCGTTCAGAACATCCTTCTATATTATTTAATGACTAGCCAGCAAGTAAACAACCCAGCAGACTTTTGATCAGCAGTTCAGGTAGATGCAGTCAAAAGAGTTGGTGAGGGGGATTATGTGAGGTCCATTGAACAGGTATTATATTTTTCCCTCTTGCACACAGGAAAGCATCCTTTGGGAGATCAAGTTGAAGTGCTTGCAGCTCCCATATTTAAGGCAGTTGATGAATATAGCTGAAGCAGCTGCACCCCCCCCTCCCCAGAAGTATGTCATAAAGAGCCGCTACTTTTGGGATGCTGCATCTTTTAAAAATTAAGCTAATGGCATTTTTAATCTTTCCTGCCCACTGACCTGAGTTTGAATCCTGATTTCTGTTCTTTTCATGGTTGAAAAATAAACTGGAGTCCAACCTCATAGTTAATGAATTTGCTGCTTTAAGAAAATGCCAAGCTAGGTAAATAGGAAGTACATTCTGAACCTTCACAACGCCTCCTTCTGCCCATTGCCAAATACAAAGTTGGCATCTAAGAGTTCCTTAGATCAGGCTTCCCCATCCTGACTTTGTCCAGGTGTGCTGGACCATAACTCCCATAACCCCATCACCAACTCTTTTTCATGCTGGGTAGGCCACATTACTGCATCTACCTGAACCGGTGATCAAAAGTCTGCTGGGTTGTTTACTTGCTGGCCAGTCATTAAATAATATCTGCGGGATCGGATCCTGCCCCATACATCCTCACGGCCGATTCGCTCCCACAGAGAGGGACTTCTCCGGGTGCCGTCGACTAGACTTTGTCAGCGGGCGATGCCCAGGGGAAGGGCCTTCTCTGTGACGGGTCCAGCCCTCTGGAACGACCTTCCCCCAGATATTAGAACAACCACGGACCTCCGCTCCTTCCATCAAAAACTCAAAACACACTTTTTCTGCTTGGCCGGCCTAGGTTAGTCTCTACCGTTAGGGTGTTTAGGGAATGTTAGTTTTAATGTGGGGATTTTAGTGCAGGGACAACTAAATTTAATTCATTTTTATTTACTGTATTTATTCTTGTGTGTATTTTATAGTGTTTTAATTTTTCCCTGTGCACCGCTCCGAGTCCCCTTGGGGAGAGGACGCGGTATATAAAATAAATTATTATTATTATTATTATTATAATATAGAAGGGTATTCTGAACGGGTGGCACTTAACTATCCCCGTGAATTAAGACTAGGTAGTTGTCAGCATTGAGATGGGAAATAATTGAAATGAGAAATGAGGAGGTGATAAGCCACCTGGGAAAGCCAAGGGAAATCATCAAAACTATAAAAAACCTGAAAGTTAGAATATTTTGGACATATGATGTGACACCCAGAAAAATACGACACAGGTCACTTGAAATTGAATGAAACGAGGTCCAGACAGAAAAACAATAACCATGGCTTCAAAATCTAAGGGACTGTTTTGGACAAAACTCAACAACACTTTTTCATGCGGCTGTTGATAAAAATAAGATCACCAACATCCAATGACGGATATGGCACAAGACGAAGAAGTTGTTAGCATTGGCTTGCACCAAAATTTCAGCCGTAGCTGCACTTTCACTGCATCCAGACAGAGCTACGAATTTCTAGCACAGCCATGCCCTTAAGTTTTGTTAATAGCTCCTGCTTCATGTTGCATGAAAACAGATGATTATTTATTGCTGGTTGGGACTTTCCTCAACTGGTGAGTGGCTTAATCATTGCAGCCAATTTCTACTTATGGTTTGCTTGTTCTAGAATAAATATAATGGAATTGGTTTCTCTCCACAGCGTGAATGTATCTCCATCCATGTTGGCCAAGCCGGTGTCCAGATTGGCAATGCTTGCTGGGAGCTCTACTGCCTAGAACATGGCATCCAACCAGATGGGCAGATGCTCAGCGATAAGACCATTGGGGGAGGAGATGACTCCTTCAATACGTTCTTCAGTGAGACTGGAGCTGGCAAATACGTCCCCAGGACTGTGTTCATAGACTTGGAGCCAACGGTGATAGGTAAGCTATTTGCAGTAATATTAACATTTTAGAAATTCTCAGTGGCAGGAAAGGTTAGAGGTCCATAGAAAAACAACCATTTCTTGTTCAAGTCGGAGGTCCAGTTCCTTGCATTTCAAGTAAGGGAAAGTAGGTCAAAAAAACAAATGAGGCTTAGATCCCGAAGAACAACGTGACATATCTGAATAGACTCAATTGAACTTTTTGACTGGATATATGATAGATTCTTGTTTTGCTATAAGGCATTAATTTGTGCTAACATGAACCTTTAACTTATTCAATCATGACTTTTTAATTTAATTTAACTTAATGCTCTTAATATAAATATCAAAAAGAAAAAAAATTAATAGAAACCAAAACAAATTAGAAAAGGGACAAACCCAGACAAGTTAATAAAGAAAAACAAAGGCACGTTGTATTTTATACTTTTAGTACTTGCTGATTTACTAATAAATATGCCGCTATATTATAAGTAAGATAACTTTTATTGTCTTTTTTTTTTGTGTGGGCACTCTGGCATACATTAAAAATGAAATGCTCTTGCCTGCTCTGAAAAGTGTACACATACACAACACACATATGCTGTATACATACATATGTATATACCTACAACATAACAGTGGAAAGAAGAAGCTTGAGAGTTCACAAGGTTGATACTGTATGGAACAAAATTGTGGCTGAATCTGGATGTTCTGCTTATAAATACAAAATATTGTTAAATATCACACAATCTGTGACATACCGTATTTTTCAGAGTATAAGACGCACCAAGGTTTTGAAGAGACAAATAAAAAAAAAGTTTTTGCGCTCAGTAAACTTCCCCAAAATGGCCGGTTTTTCACGAAATCACGCTCATTTTTTTTAAAGGGCATGAATAGCCCCTAGGAGGCTTGTAGAGTGTTCCTCGGGGGGGGGGGGGAGCAAAAATCAACCAGGTTTTCACAAAAATGTAAAACAAAGGGGGGATTAAGAAGTTTGTAGAACATTTCTGAAGGCTGGGGGGGGGGGAATTGAGTAAAAAAGTCCCATTTTTTGCTCATTTCTGCCCTCACCAGCCCCCAGGAGCTCTCTGGAAGACTCCTAAAGGTTCTGCACAGCCATTTTGTGAAGAGGGGGCGGGGTTTCAGGAGGCAAAAAAATGCTGTCTTTAGTGTATAAGATGCAACCAGATTTTGAGCCTCTTTTTTGAGGAAAAAAGGTGAATCTTATAGGCCAAAAAGTACCATAATAACATTACTGCTGCGATTAGTATAAAATATTAGTTTTGTTTCTACAACATATCACTTAGTTCTTGTAGCCATTTGTTAATATCTGGAATAATACCAGATTTCCAATTTCTCAACATTCTTTTACCTACTCCCATCTATATAATTAAAAATGTAAAATAGTTTGTGCAAAGCCACTAATCTCAAAAACTACTGGACCGTTTTACACCAATTTTTCACACAATGTTCCAAAGGACTTCTGATAATATAATACATACTTATTTTGTGGCTAGTACACGTGTGTCATGTGCAAGGTACACAAATGTAAAATGTACCCACTGATCAGGTTTTCACCTCCCTGTAGCTCCACCCACCCGGCATTTCCAACAGTTGTTTCCTCAGCAACACTGTATGGGCCAAAACAAGGCACAGAGGATAGCAAACTCCCAGGTGGTCCATAGAGAGAGAGAGGGAGAAATACAGTAGGTAGGTAGATAGGGGGATAGATAGAGGGAGAAATACAGTAGGTAGGTAGGTAGGTAGGTAGGTAGGTAGGTGGAGAAAGGAAAAAATACAGTAGGTAAGTAGGTAGATAGGATAGAGAGAGAGAGAAATACAGTAGGTAGGTAAAGGAATAGGGAAAGAAAGAAATACAGTAGGTAGGTAGAGGGATAGATAGATAGGGAGAAATACAGTAGGTAGGTAGGTAGAGGGAGAAATGACGAAATACAGTAGGTAGGTAGAGGGATAGAGAGAAGGAGAAATACAGTAGGTAGGTAGGTAAGTAGGTAGAGGGATAGATAGAGAGGGAGAAATACAGTAGGTAGGTAGGTAGAGGAATAGAGAGAGAGAGGGAGAAATACAGTAGGTAGGTAGGTAGGGGGATAGGGGGATAGATAGAGAGGGAGAAATACAGTAGATAGGTAGGGAGGTAGAGGGAGAAAGGAAGAAATACAGTAGGAAGGTAGGAAGATAGGGGGATAGATAGAGAGGGAGAAATACAGTAGGTAGGTAGGTAGGTAGGTAGAGGGATAGATAGAGATGGAGAAATACAGTACGTAGGTAGAGGAATAGAGAGAGAGGGGGGGAGAAATACAGTAGGTAGGTAGATAGGTAGGTAGGTAGGTAGGTAGGTAGAGGGATAGATAGGGAGAAATACAGTAGGTATGTAGGTAGAGGAATAGAGGGAGAGAGGAGAAATACAGTAAGGTAGGTAGAAGGATAGATAGAGAGGGAGAAATACAGTAGGTAGGTAGGGGGTTATACGGTGGTTGTGTGTATGTCTGCAGGTGTAGATCTACACACAGATTGGTTGGCTATTTAACCAGACTGGGCCAGAGCAATGCGTGGCCGGGCACAGCTAGTGTTCAATAAAACCATAATTCCTGATAAGCTCTTATATTCTAAAACTTTGGCATATACAATAGTTCAACATTTTATTTATCAAATTTATATAGCTGCTCATCCTCTCCCAAAGGGGACACTTGTGTTGTGAACAGTGATAAAGATTTAAATGCTGTATTTTCCTATAAACCAATTTCATTGTAATTTTTAAAATGACAATAAAGATGATGATGATGATGAGTCTACTTATACTACATTACAGGTTGTCCTCAACATGACTGTAATGAAGTCTGCCCATTCTGGTCATAAGTTGTAGTGGTTGTAAAGCAAGTCATGTAACTGACTTGATTTTACAATTTTTTTTGTGATGGTCATTAAGTGAATTAATGATAGGTTAAAGAAAGGAGAAGAATCCTGAATGAAGAAGAGTTGTGCAATTGAACAATGCAATTTGAGAGCAATTGGAATATACTGAAATTAATATTTAAGGTGCCTTTTATTCTTCACTCATGCAGAAAGACTTGGTCATTTCCACAACTCTTCTTCATTCTGAATTCTTGTCCTTTGCAATCATCTCTTAGTTTGCCCCAGAAGTTCAATTCTTCAGAAGACAAATCACTCTGGAAGCTTTCTCGGTAGATCCATTTTTCAACAAACATCTTGGGTTCTTCATCACACAATGTCACAACAAACTAAATACCTTTTTCATTAATTCTTTTCACAGATGAAGTGCGCACTGGTACTTACCGCCAGCTATTCCACCCTGAGCAACTGATCACTGGCAAAGAAGATGCCGCTAACAACTATGCCAGGGGACACTACACCATTGGCAAAGAGATCATTGACTCGGCCCTTGACAGGATTAGGAAATTGGTGGGTAATTTCTGCTGCTGAAGGAGCCCTGGGCTTGGAAATGTGAAATAAAGTGGAGATGACTAATTCTAAAAATAAAAACCCAAATATTAAGTGGGATAGGATCCCCTGATGCATCTCCTAGTTTTACAGTACAGCATCATCTGCTGCTTCTAATGTGACTCAACTGAATGTTTCCAACTTTACCTTCTGTTTGCTGGCAAACAATTTATTCTCTTTTTAGCCATGATTGAGTTTTGAACAGCAAATGTGATGAGTGAATGAGTTAAGAGTGAAGTCACAAAGAAACCGTAGGGTATTTGCAACACGTTTGTGGGAAATTAGTTTGAAATTAGCGGGATTTGAACTATCAGGTAAGTCATAAAATGTGGTTTTATTTTTGGTATAGTTATGTTTGAACTTAGTTTTTTACTTCTAAACCACTGCTTGTGGTTTTGCATCATGTGAGTTGTCACAGGTTTACTGCACAAAATAAAATTTAGGAAAAAGTGTCTTAAATTATGTTTTTTAAAAAGAGGAGGTCCCCAAAGAATGAAAAGAATTGCATCTTAGATCAGGAATGATGATGTGGGGGAGAAATACAAAGACTTGTATTACCAGGAAGCAAATGAGAAGGCAAGGTAATTCGCGAGTAACCTTCTAAATGGGATTCAGTTCTATTGAAGTGGTTGGATTTAAGCATTCATGATAATTGTCAGGGGCTGTAGAATTTGGCATTCACCATCATCTGGAAGGCTGGATCTTATGGTCTGTAGCTCTTTGGAAGTTCCAATAGGCTACCGAATATTCTCAAACAACTGGAAGGGATTGAATTTCTTCCGGTATTTTCTTAAGAGTTAAGGATGTTTTTTTTAAATGCTTGAAAATCAATGAGAGAAAAATCCGGTTCTTATAATTGACACTGAATCCACTTGGCTTTTTCCCAACAGGCCGACCAGTGCTCAGGTCTCCAGGGTTTTCTGGTCTTCCGCAGCTTTGGTGGTGGCACCGGCTCTGGCTTTACCTCCTTGCTGATGGAGCGCCTGTCCGTTGACTATGGCAAGAAGTCCAAGCTGGAATTCTCCATCTACCCAGCTCCCCAAGTATCCACAGCTGTCGTTGAGCCCTACAACTCCATCCTGACCACCCACTCAAACCTGGAGCACTCTGACTGTGCCTTCATGGTAGACAACGAAGCCATCTTTGACATTTGCCGACGAAACCTTGACATTGAGCGTCCCACCTACACCAATTTGAACAGGTTGATAGGCCAGGTAGTGTCCTCCATCACAGCTTCCCTGCGATTTGATGGTGCCCTGAATGTAGATCTGACAGAATTCCAGACCAACTTGGTGCCCTATCCTAGAATCCATTTCCCTCTGGTGACCTATGCGCCAGTCACCTCTGCTTTAAAAGCCTACCATGAGCAGTTGACTGTAGCAGACATCACTAATGCATGCTTTGAGCCATCTAATCAGATGGTGAAATGTGACCCTCGTCATGGTAAATACATGGCTTGCTGCCTGTTATACCGTGGTGACGTTGTTCCCAAAGATGTCAATGCTGCTATTGCCACCATCAAGATGAAACGCAGCATCCAGTTTGTAGACTGGTGTCCCACCGGTTTCAAGGTTGGTATCAACTACCAGCCCCCAACCGTGGTCCCCGGAGGCGACCTGGCCAAAGTGCAGCGTGCCGTCTGCCTGCTGAGCAACACCACAGCCATTGCTGAGGCCTGGGCCCGCCTGGACCATAAGTTTGACCTGATGTATGCCAAGCGTGCCTTTGTCCACTGGTACGTTGGGGAAGGGATGGAAGAAGGGGAGTTCTCAGAGGCTCGGGAGGATATGGCTGCTTTGGAGAAGGATTATGAAGAGGTAGGGGCCGATAGTGCTGATGGGGAAGATGAGGGAGAAGAATACTGATTCTTTATTGTGTTAATTTCTCCATTCAGCACCCCTGCCTTCTTCTGGATTCATATAACTGTCTATTGCATTAAAGCTTATTAAAAGTCTGTTTCAGCTGAAAGCAGTTTTGTTTCTTTCTTTAGAGCATAAACTCTGCCCTCTCCAGTGTTCTGTTGTCAGCTGGGAGTGTGTTTGTTAAATGAATAAATGGTCTGGTCTGTTAGCTTGGCAAAGCTTGAATGGCGACACAGCAGCGTACATTAAAAATGGACAGTCAAGTGAAGAGTGTAAACGTAGCAGACCCAGGGACTTTGAGCCATGAGCCCTCACTGCAAAAAAAATTCTGTTCTCTGCAAATGCCATCCTGAACATTATTTTGGGAGTCCCCTTAAAATTCCATAGAGAGAGAAATTAGGAATTCCTGATTCTGCTTTGAGTATGTGAGGGAGAGTAGATATCTGGTATGAAAGGAGCTGTCTTTTATAAGGGCAGGCTGGAGGTCCTTTGTACTTCCAGACAGAAGAAAAAATGTCCCCCCACTTTTTCTTTAGCAAAGTTTACTTCCATGAATTTTCCCGAGAAGGAAATTCTTTGCGCAATTCCTTTATATGTTGCTACATTCTGTAGATCAGGGTAATTACCTTTTGAACTGCTAGTAGGGACTTGGGGATTCTGGAAAAAATAATCAAGCAACAAATTAACGAACACCTAGAAGCAAAATAATAACCAAAAGCCAACATGGGTTTGTCAAAAACAGATCATGCCAGACTAATCTTATTGCATTCTTTGATAATGTGACAAAATTAGTGGACCAGAGGAATGCCTTCGATATAGTTTACTTGGATTTCAATAAGGCATTTGACAATGAAATTTGAAATTGAAATTTATTAACCGCACCCTCTCCCCACAGGAACCCGGGGCGGTGCACAGGCAAAGCTAAAAACAATATATAATAAATACAATATACATACATTAAAATAGAATTAAATAATATTTACCCGTGCTAAAAATATAAGATTAAGAACCCACTAAAATTTGGAGTCAATAGACAGAGAGAACTGTTCAAGGCCGACAAGGTAGAATATAACCTACTACTAGATAAAGTAGATAAAATATGGGTTAGACAGCATCACCACCAGATGGATTCATAATTGGCTGACCAACCACACTCAACGTGTAGTCCTCAATGGAACTGCATCTACATGGAGGGAAGTATGTAGTGGAGTACCCCAAGGCTCTTTTTTAGGGCCAGTACTTTTCAACATCTTCATCAATGATTTGGATGAGGGAATAAATGAGGAATTCATCAAATTTGCAGATGACACCAAGCTGGCAGGAATAGCCAACACTCCAGAAGATCGGCTTAAGATACAGAAGGATCTTGACAAACTTGAACATTGGGCACTATCTAATAAAATGAAATTCAATGGTGAAAAGAGTAAGGTTTTACATTTAGGCAAGAAAAACAAAATGCACAGGTACAGTATAGGTGGTACCTTGCTCAATAGTAGCAACTGTGAAACGGAGTCCTAGTGGACATTTAAATAGGAGCCAGCCGTGTGCAGCAGCTGCCAAAAAAGCCAACACAGTTCTAGGCTGCATAAATAGAGGGATAGAATCAAGATCACAGGAAATGTTAATACCATTTTATAATGCCTTGGTAAGGCCACACTTGGAATACGGCATCCAGTTTTCGTCGCCATGATGTAAAAAAGATGTGGAGAGTTTGCTCAGTATACAAAACTGAGTGTCAGGTGCTCTGGTTATGCATTGAAACACACACACACAGACACACACACAACTATGGGCCTTACTGGATGACACCTAAGAAATTAGCAGCAGCTGCTTTGCAAATCAGTTGGTGGGAAGTGTGGCCAAAGTTGCGAAAGAGCAAAAATCTCGCCTTGCCCATGGAAAGAGAAAATCAATGTTTAAAAACTTGGGATCCCTACAAGTTTCTAAAAACCTCACAGAACTGAAAGATAAAAATATTTTAGTATTTTCCCAGCGGCCATTTTGTTACCTTTTCAATGGCTAAAGCATCTCACCCTTGACCATCGAACTCTGGGTTGTGGTTCCATCCCATCCATGCATATATGAAGAAATAAAGAGAAAGGAGTGGAAATGGAATTGGAAGAGTTTCCCAGGGACATTCACCTTGCTCAGGAGCAACTGATGCATCTGTTTTTCTCTAGACTCTTGATGATCTGGGCCTATATTTCCATAGGAAGCTTATGCAAATTGCACTCCATAATAAGCTCTTCATGTATAATTCCCAGTTGGGCATGCAATTACAGAAGCTATGCTAGAAGAACAAAATGTGCATTTGCATAGTTAAAAGGAGATATATTAATAAGAGTTGGAATAAAAATGAGGAACTGAATTCAGTGCCAAAAGCTATGTAGGAAACGGATAAAGCAGGAAAAAAAAGTATTTTAATCATAGAATGTACGAAGGGTTTTTTTTGTACAATGATCAAGATACAGCACTAATTTTTACAAATACCAGTAGATATGTATCTCCAAAAATAATGCCTCTCAAATCTTGAGAGTTTTTCAGGAGCTTTCTGTAAGAACAAGCTTTTTTATACTGCTCAGAAGGAACGAGTCTTTTGTGGATGAACCATTGCAGAAGACTTGTGGAAGCTCCACTGTTGAGATACCTACACTTGCCTAGGTCAGTAAACTTCTAGTCTATTCTAGAAGAGCCTTCTCTAGGCTCATAAACAGGGAAAATTGAATGGGTAAAAGCAGAGTAGCTTTCCTGACAACAATCAAGTGGTTTATCATAGCCCATTTGCTGGAATATTTTTGTAGGAAGAATGTAGATATTCCAATCTAGTCTACAGCCTTGAGATTTCATGGTGGCATAGTCTCCCAACCAACCAAGATTTGGTCCTGTTTTGCTTCTGAATCCAGATACAGTTGGGTTAGAAACCGCAGAATAAACGTTGTTTAGTCATAACTGCTAAAATCTGTCTGGACTACAGCAGGCTTATGCCACACTTTGACCTCTAGATGCCACTCAAGGACATCTGCTGCTGAGTCCCTCCTTTGTGAAGGCTCTTCTGGTAGTCAACCTTCCATCCTCTCTCTCTAACTTCTTCGTTTGAGCTCATTCCTGAGCGCTGCAGATCCTGGATTAAGGGGGAAACTCTGAAGACGCTGGGATGATAAGGCAAATCTCCCAACGGGAAGGAGAAACCCACTAAACAGACGAGGATCCATCCTGCCATTAACGATGGCGGAGGCATAAGAAGGGGGAGAGAGAGGGGGGGAGGGGGGGAGAGCAATGAAGTCGAGGCGTCTGTTATTATTGACAACCCAAAGAAAGGAAAAAAAACGTGAAATCGGCAGAGAAGGGGAGCTGAACAGAAAGAGACTCAGTGACGGAGACTCTTTGGACACTCTGGGACTTTGCCGAAAGGAGGGAGAGCGGAGACGCTGCATTGGAACTGACAGCGCGAAGAACTGGAAAGGAAAGCCGACACGAGAGGCAGGAGAAAGGACTAGGAGGGGGTTATAGTAGCTGTTGAGAAGACTGAGAAGGCTTGGAAAACGCCAAAGGATGACATAACAGTTGGGGGTGTTGTTGATTATCGTTCCTTTCTTCTCCCCCGACTCTTCCTCCCTCTCCTCTGTCTTGCCAGAGAATCGTTGAATTTGGAACTGAGAAGCTTCAATCGTCAACATCCTTTTGGAGGGGACACTTTGCAAATATGCAACATCTGCTCTCTTTGGGAGTTAAAACTGTCCCAGAGACAGTCAGGAGAGGGTCGCTCTGGAAAGGTTGGAGGGCTTCCTCAACACACACACACACACACAAACACACACACCTGTTTTGACTCTGCCTCTGGGTTTGCGTTGTTAGTTAACAGTGACTGACAGAAGGGATAGTGATTCTGAGAGGGTGACCCCTAGTGGATTATAATTTTGAACCCCGAAGGCTGATGTAAGAAAACCAACGGTGACATAACTTGGAGGATAACAACATAACCGAGAGACACTTATTTGTAAAAGATAACGGTATGATATGGAACTCTATGGCATATAATAATTAATAATAATGAAGGATTAAAAACAAAATAGAACAATATAAGGTTATTATTGTTAAATAGCGAGATAGATAGTTATTGATACCGTTGAAACTGTGGATATTGTCGATAGGGTTGATAAGAGAACTTGCATGCGATTGTGGGCAAGGTTAGAGAGAGAGAGAAAGATGACAACTTCAGTGAGGGAAACACCTGCTGGCTGCCTTCCAGGTGAGACCCTCCGCATCCCAGCCAAGCCCTTGAAGCCGCTCCTGGAGAGTCTCCGCGTTTCTTTGGCCCCTGGAACTCTGCAGCCGCAGCTTCCTATTGTGCCCCCCCCCGCCTTCCTCTCCCCGGACACAAAAGGCTTCTTCGGCAGCTGCATCTCCCAGCCCTCACCCCCCCTGCCTTGCCCCAATATAGATATCCTCCCCTCACCGGTCCCTCTCCCTTGCCCCCCCCTCCCGGGGCTGTCTGGAACAAGGCACACCAGCCACACCCCAGCCCCCCTCCCTCCCACACATACACTCTCACCCCCCCCGACCTTGAAGTCATTGCCCCAAGGGGCCCAAAGCCCTCGCCCCTCTGCGGAGAGGACCTGGAGGACGCCCCTTCAACCTCTCACCCACTGAGAATAAGCCACCTTCCACCCCCTATCAGTTGCCCCCCCCCCATTTTCCCATCTTCCAATTATCTCTGCCTTAAAAAAAAAAGCTTTAATAATGTGATTATTCAACATTTCCGTAAATGGCACAGATCTATAAATAAGGGGCAAGTAAGAGAATCCTCTTCTCTTCTATTCTCTGGATCCTCCTGGTCTTCCAGACAATGAATAGTGGATGAAAACGTATCAAGGAGAGATTCAACCTGACTGAAGAAGGTTGCAGGAACTGGGCCTGGCTAGTCTAGGGAAGAGAAGGACCAGGGGAGACAGGAGAGCATCTTCCGATACTTGAGGGGCTGCCACAGAAAGAAAGGGGTCAAGCTATTCTCCAAAGCACCCGAAGGCCAGACAAGGAATAATGGATGGAAACTGAAGGAGGAGAGATTCAACCTGGAAATAACGAGGGATTTTCTGACAATGAGAACCATCAATCAAAGAAACAGAAGTTGTGGGAGCTTCGCCCCTGGAGGCTTTCAAGACTGGACTGCCATTTGTCAAGAACGTGTCTCTTACTTGGGGGGTTGGACTAGATGACCTCCAAAGACCCTTCCAACTCTGTTATTATTCATCTTCCCAAACTCTGCTTTCCAAGCTCTGCTTTCCTTCTGGGCCCTTTGAGCTGCTCCTCTCCCTCCCCCTTGTGTCACCTCCCCCTTTGCAGATAGTGAGGAAGGGGCCACTGAGGCAGGGCTGCCCTTTGCCAAGATGGAAGTGGCCAGCAGAGTCTTGGGGGCTTCAGACTGACTTTGGGCAGCCACGTCTGGCCCAGAGGCCCCCAGGCGACTTCCATGCAGAAGGTGGGATTCGAACCCTGAATCTCTCCGTTTCTAGGCTACTGAGCCATGGTGGTGCAGTGATTAGAGTGAAGGACTGCAGGCGCCTTCTGCTGATTGCCTGCAGTTCAAATCCCACCAGGCTGAAGGTTGACTCAGGCTTCCCTCCTTCCCAAGTGGGTGAAAGGAGGACCCGGATTGCTGTGGGCAAGAGGCTGACTCTGTCAACCGCTCAGAGAGGCTGTGGAGTCTAAGGGCTATTACTATATAAGTCTAAGGGCTATTACTGTTCTTTGACCACTAGGCCTCCTCAGGCAGACTCAGCCCAGGGAGGGTGAGCAGCCCCTCCGCCCCACAGAAGCTCCAGGCAGGTGGGGGAGTTGAGGCTTCCCAGAAGGTCTGGCTCTGCCCGGTGAGGAACCCCCCCCCCAGTCTCCCCAGAGTGAAAGGGATCCTGGGCCTCAGTTCCTCTGGGGAGCCCCCAGCAGAGACAGCCCGGATCCCTCGCCTGTGGAAATCCCCCCTCCCCCGAAGAGAACGGAAGAGACCGGATCTCCCTCTGGAGGGAGCCGCCAAGAGGAGGCCGGGCAAGGGAGCTCAGCACAGGGAGGGGCCTTTCCGCAGCGCCCGCCAGAAGGGCCCCATCCCCTGGGGGGGGAGACCAGGTGCCGCTGACAGGCAGATGGGTGACGTCACTGCTTTTCTGGGCCATTTAGGATGGGGTTGCGCCCAAGAGGGACCCCCACACCTGGCAAAAGCCCCTCCCCCTTGCTCAGTGGACCTTTGGAAGCTGGTGAAGAAAGGGAGGGGCTTCCTCCCCCCCCCCTCTTCTCTTTTCTCTACTTCCTCTATTTTATCGCTTTCACTTTCTGGGCTCTCGACCTGAACCCCCCCTGCCCGTCCCGCTCCCGCTGCCTTGGCCCCGCAGAACACACACACACACACACACACACACACACCCTCGGGGCTGGCCGAGACCCCCTCTGGGAAGCCGGGAGCACAGCGGGCAAGGAAGCAGCGGAGCCGACGGGCGCCTGCATCACCTTCCTCCCAGCTTGGCTGCAGAGGCGGAGGGCTAACCGGGCGCCTCTGCGCCTCTTCCCTCCTGGCGCCGTCGGAGCTCAGAGGCTGCGGGAGCCCCGGCGAAGAGGCTGCCTGAGGGACAGGGCCGACAGCGGGAGAAATGCCCTGGGTGGGCTGGAGCTCTCCGAGGGGCTGGAGCCGAAGTGGGGCTTCTAAGCGGCAGCTTCACCTGATGTCTCCCCACAAGAGGAGGCCAGCCAGGCAGGCAAGGAGGGCGGCGGAGAAGGGTTTCTTCAGGGCGGCGGATTCACCAACGTCGGGCCCCGGAAACCTCAGGGATTTCAGCAGTTTGCCCTTTGCTGAGGTTGCAGCCCTGCGGGCTGGGGAGAATTGTATTAGTGGGAAGAATCGGCTGCCTGAGGGGTCCTTAACACCCAATAAGGGGACGAGGAGGGGGGGAGAGGATCTGGTACAAAAACCATCTTTCCCAAGGGAGGGGCAGCTGCGGGAGAGGGATGCTGATGGGGGTCTCTAAGGGAGGGAGCCTTTAAGAGACCCCCCCCCTTGGTGTGGAGGGTTCTGATGAAGGTTATCCTACAACTCTTGGAGCATGGATCCTGCAGCTTCCATCTTACCTCTTTTCCTTCTCTCTCTTTCTCTCTCCTCCCTCCCTCCCTCCTTCTCCCCCCCCCCCCTCTCTCACACACACCTCTATACTTTCAGCCACTGTCAGTAAGAATAATTCCTCAGATTATTTTCCATACGCTGTCTGGATCTTGGGCGTTTCTGAATGTTAAATTCCTCTGAATGGCTTTTGCAGAGTTCTCTTTAGCTAGATTTATTGGGATGAATAGGGAAATCCAATACAATTCAACCAGTTCCCATTTCAAAACATATACATATATTATTCCTTGACTCCTGCATTATATCTGTAAGTTAAAATAAAGTATTCTTTCAAACAAAAGGAAGCTTTGCAATTCTTTAAACTCATGATGTTTTTTTCTCATGATTTTACATTTGTTCTGGCTGTGAGATGCTCCTTTGTGTTCAGGTCTGGCCTCAGAAGGAGAATGTAGCACTTGGGGATGAAGATGCAGACCAGCAGACCAGCACTGGAGGCCAGGATGGAGAAGACCTGGACAGCCACCATGTATTTCCCTTTGGTGCTCAGGTAGGTGGGCACAAATGTCACCCAGACGCTGCAGAAGACCAGCATGCTGAAGGTGATCAGCTTGGCTTCATTGAAGGCCCCAGGCAGATTCCTGGCCAGGAAAGCCACCGTGAAGCAGATGGCAGCCAGGAAGCCCATGTAGCTGAGGGTGACATAGAACATGACAACAGCCCCTTCATTGCATTGCAGGATGATATCTCCAGGCTGGGAGTGGAGGTCAGAGTCAGGGAAGGGGGGAGAAACTCCCAGCCAGATGGAGCAGATGATCACTTGGACAGCAGAAGAAGAGAGGATGATGGAGTTGGCCAAGCTCTTCCCCAACCATCTCTTCGCTCGGTTTCCTGGTTTTGTGGCGAGGAAAGCCAGCACCACCGTGATGGTTTTGGCCAAGAGAGAAGAAAGGGCAACTGAGAAGATGATGCTGAAAACCGTTTGTCGGAGAAGGCAGGTGGCTTTCCTTGGTTGACCAATGAAGAGAGAAGGAGACAAGAAGCAAAGCAGGAGGGAGACCAGGAGGATGTAGGAGAGGTCCCGGTTGTTGGCTTTGACAAGGGGAGTTTCTCGGTATTTAGTGAAGATGATTAAAACAAGGCCTGTGGTTATAAAGAAGAGTAGGGCAGAAGAGATCAGGATGATGCCCAGAAGTTCTTCATAAGACAGGAAGGTTATAATTTTGGGGATACATTGGACTCTGTCCTCATTTGGATATTTATCATTTGGACACTTGGTGCATTTTCCTGCATCTAAAAAACCAAAAAGCATTAAAAAAAATATTCTGTCAAGAAAGACCTTCTTTGTATCGTCCTATGAAGTTGAGGGAAATCCTAAGGCAACGATGGTGAATCTTTTTGGCTTGTGTGCCATTGGGGGGGGAGGGAAGGGGGGTCGTGCATGGGCATGCCACACCCATAATGCAACATGCGCTCCTCCCCAGGGTGCATGCACACCTGAGAGGCACTTCCCCCCCCCCCATTTTTCCATGGTTTTTTTGCCCTCCCCAGGCTCCAGAGGCCCTCTGGAGGAACTAAGGACCCTATAAGCAAACTGGAAGTCACTTCTGCATTGCTCATACTGTGGTTTTCAGTCCTCTGGAGGCTTTAGGGAAGCCTCCTGATGGTCCTTGAAGCCTCCGGAGGGCTTAAACCGACCCTCCAAGCAAACCGGAAATCTGTTCCTGAACTTCCTTTTTGCCCATAGGGCTGTTTATTTGCACTCTGGAGTCTTCAGGGAATCTCCTGAAGCCTCTGGAGGGCCTCTTGGGGGGGGTTCTTTTTGCCCTCCCTGGCTCCTATAAACCCTCTGGAGTCTGGGGAGGGTGAAAAATGGCTTTAAGGAAGGCTGAACTCAGTTGGACAGCATGCGCAGGTGTGTTGGGCAGCTAACAGGGCAACACTTTGCATGCCCTGACAAATGGCTCCATGTGCCACCTGTGACACACGCGCCATAGGTTCTCCATCCCAGTCCTAGGGTGTTAATTATCTCTGGTGTAATTCAATTCAAAGCTACATTATTAGAGATTAATAATGAATCATACAATCTTTTTAGGCAAACATCCTGAGTCTTGCCACATGGCAGTTAATATTCTGTGCTTGGAGGATACCTAAAGTATCTTGTAACATCTGAAAGCAACCTGGAATTAAGGAGAAACTTCCTAATAGTAAGAACAATTAACCAGTGGAACTGCTTGATTCTCAAGATTTTGGGATCTTCAACATTGGAGGCTTTAAGAATAGACTAGATAGTCACTTGTCTGAAATGATATTGGGTCTCCTGCTTGGGCAGAGGGTAGGACTAGAAGACCTCCGAGGTCCAGCTCCCTTCTGACTAATTGATTGACCGGCAGAATATTTGTGTAATGAGTTTCCCCACCATAACTATCCACAGCACCACATTATGGACCAGTGACTCCTTCTCAGTGATGCTCAAGGGGAGGATCCAATATACAGTGAATTTCAAGGTCTTTCAGAAGGTGGACCTCACACAAGTCATCAAGTTCCAAAGAACTCAGATAATTCCTAGGAAGGTGAACTTAGCAGCACACGTCCAAACTAAGAAGCAGGAGAGAGATTTCCTCTGCTGTTAGTAAAGCTTGCTCAGTCTGCCACTCCCTCCTCCCATCTCTTCCCAGCCCCTCCTTCAAAGTCTTTTTGATTTACTTCCTTTTAGATAAGAAAGTCTGCAGGTTAAAAATAAATGTAAAAAACCAGGTGAGCTTCGATCTATCATTTAAGTTGCACTTTCATGAAAATGCTCTGGGTGGATCCAGTTCCACAAAGCCTCCCATTTTCCTCAGGGTGACCCACCTTCCTGAGTGGAGAAGGTCCCCTCCGGACAAGGAACGCAGTCATAGCAGCAAACTGGCTCTCCTTCTCGAGCCCTCTTGACAAATCCAGGATGACAACTTTCCGCACATCTGGACTGAGGCAGGGACTGAGCAGAAGAACAAGGAAGGCCAAAGAAAAGATGTTAGGATTCTCCGTCCATGGAAAACGGAGGGAGAAATGGATGGAGACAAGGAGCCTCTGGTCTTCACTGAGGTAGATAGGAAACCTCTGACTCCTTCTAAACAGATGCAGGAGGTAGAACAACTGGCAGATTCTCCATTTACTTCCTCCCTTTTGCTTTTGGCATTTCATGTTGCAATAAAGTTCTTTTCTACTTAATAGTCTAGAGCAGTGTTGGGGAACATTCTTGGCACCTTCTTGGCACCACTGAAAACTACGTGATCATCAACTAGTTTCTGGCACACATGTGTGCACAAAGACCAGTTGCCTGGTGCGCATGTGCTGGCTCCAGATTTCGGGGGTCCTTGTTCTCCCCTGCCCACCCACCTGATCCCCGTGGCAGGATGTCCCCACTGAATATCCAGTTCTGAAGCCCTGGAGAGGGAGAGAAGGTTGGGTGGGAAATGCCCCCTCCCTCCCCTGGAAAGCCGGAATCCCTTCCTGGCCTTGTAACAAGCCAGCACAGCCCCCCCTCTCCCCCCACTTCATCCAAGGGAGAGTCTCCATGTGTGAGGAGCTGTGGAGATGGGGGCTGGTGGGTCCTGGACGAAGGACCCAGCAGGACCAGCCTATGGGGGGAGGGAAGGACAGAGCATTCCACATAATCTAAAATGGGGGGAGAGAAACTGCCCTGCTGTGTAATTTAAACCTTGGAGAAGACAAAGGCGCCACAAGAGCAGAACTGCAATGCAAAGTGAAGGGCAGGGGAATCAGAGGGGAGCTGAGGACTGTGGGAAGGGTGGGGGGTGTGAGGAAGAAGGGGAGGGGAGGGGCTGAGTGAGGGGGACATACCTTCTTTTACAACATTGATATTCCCTCCCCCCCTCCATCAAATACGCCTGTTACCCTTGAATACACTCCAAGCCATTTGGCTGCCTTCCCCTCAAAGCACTGCAATGGCTCGGATTGGAGGGAGATACACGCATGTTTGTGGAGCAGTGGGGAGGGGGAAAAGTCGGGCAGGGGGCAGTAAGCCAGAGCATCCAATGTGCCCCCAGCCTTTGAGGGAATCTGGAGGAAGTGGGAGCTGCGTTTATCCAGGCAGTTGACCTGGAGGGCAAGAGGACCAGGGGGTGGTGTGTCCCCTACCAAGAGCCACCTGAGAGAGGCTGGCAGGGGGGCAGTGCTGGGCAAGCACTTGTCCCCAGCCCAGCAGCCCCCCCAGCTTCCCCTCCCAACCCCTCCCATCCAAGGACCAATGAAACCAGGCTGTTTCCTGAAAGGCTGCGGGGGAGCCTCGCTTGGCTTTGCAGACCCTCCGAGACCCTCAAGTACATTTATTAGTGGCCATAAAATCACCTGCTGTGTGTTCCCCCCCTCTCTTTCTCTCTGTCTCTTTCTCTCTCTCTCTCTCTCCATGTGGCAAGTTGACCTTTTCAATTGCTGCTCAGGCGGAAGGCGGGTGCTGCCGGCTCTCCAGGAAAGCCCCTCAGAGGTTCCCCTGTGGGGTCTGGCAGAGGGGGTCACTGCAGAGCCCCCCACTGGGCTCACTCCGCCACTCCCCTCCCTCTCAGTCTCCCCCCTTCCCAAATCCCCCCAAGTGGAGCATTTCTAGGAAGCTTCCCCCCAATAAGACTAGAAGAGTTCCCAGGGTTTGTGTGTGTGTGTGTGTGAGAAAGAGAGAGAGAGAGGGAGGGAGGGAGGGGGAAGGAGGGGGAAGGAGGGAGGGAGAGAGGGAGGGAAAGTGGGAGAATCAATGGGGAGGGAGCAATGGGATAGAGGTAAGAGAGAACCAAGTTGGGTGAAGAAAGATGAACATTCAGAGAAGGGTGTCACTCAAAATCCCCTCCCTTGGAGGAAAGGGGGAGGCCTGGGATGGACATGGAGCCCATAGGTGGGAGGAGGAGGGAGGAACTGCGCTCTCCTCCAGCCGTCCTGAGGCACCTCTCATCCAAACCTGGAAGAGCAACTGGTGATGACTCCGCGTGGCAGGAGAGATGGTTCTGCGTGCCATTTCTGCCACGTGTGTCATAGGTTCCCCATCACGGCTATGGGCTTTGCCCACTTGAAATGAGACCTCAGGCTTTGGCAAACAGAGAAAATACACCAAAATTTCTCCCACCTTATTCAGCAACTTTAGCTGTGAAAGAGCCTTTTGTCTGATAGAAAGTCTCTGTCTTACAAAAACCGCCAGAGTCTCTTCCCTGGGATCCTTCTTGGGGAGAACCAAGAAGCCGTGAATGTCTATATCTGCTTTTATCTCTCCATTTTCGTCCAAGTACAGTTTAAAGTTGGAAATATTCCAAAATTCGTTCTTCTCCAGAAAGGGATGAAACTAGAATGGGAACATCCAGGAATTTGAAAAACAGAAAACTTTGTTTCTTATCCCACATTGAATTTTTCTTCTACAATTGTCTCATCTCCAAATATGGTTAAATAGGGTACAAATACTGCCATTATCTTCATAAGCGAATGAAAAACTTTGAGAAAAATTTATCAAAATATAGAGAAAATATAATCAACACAGTTGGTGAATTATAGGGAACGTTCTAGAGCAAATGACAAATAAAATGAACAGAGATTAAAAAAAAAGATGATCCATAAACTCTTTGAAAACAACAGGGTGATTCCCAGAAAGCCTGGGTTGATCAAGAAGAAATCTTCTCCCTTGTAATCCTGATGGAAAACACCTCCAGATCAGAACTGGGTTCCTGCGTGAACTGCTAGTAACTTGGCAGTCTGGGTTTCTGGAACCTACAACGACCCAGGCGGGCCACACCTGTGAATCGGTTCTCTCAGCCATATTGTTCTTGCCTTCTGCACATGCGCAGAGCAATTGTCAGTAGAGGCAGCCAGAACCCACCCCTGGCTCGATCCCACTTAGGAGCCTCAGTTTACTCATGAGCCCCTTTGGCTTTTCTCCCTGCCTCTCCCGGCCAATGTTGCTCACGAGTAAACTGCAGCTAGGATCTCCCGCGTGTTGCATGCCTTAAAAGGGCCTGGAGGCATGGGCGAAAGCTGGGAGGGGGGTGCAACACACGGGGTGGGACCTTCTGAGCCCTGCTTTGTAGCAGCTGCCTGGGCGAGCCACTCCTGACCTCCCCAGACCAGGCCCAAAGCTGGCGCCAGACAGAGGCCGCAGATGCCTCCCGCTCTCTCTCTAGCCCACCGGAGGGGGGAGGCAAGGGGTGGGTGGGCCTGGCCATGAGATGCACATCTTACTGGAGACTGGCAGATCTTGTGGCTTTTGGGGGGTTTCTTTTAAAAAATCCCTCTGCAGAGGAGCAGAAAACTTCCGAGGTTTCTTTGGGGGAGGGAAGAGGGGCAGCATCCACCCCCTCCCTGGGTGCCTTCAGCCTTGGAGCAACTCTGGGCCTTTGCACAGTAAAGAAAACCTTATTGGGAGTGTGAGAAGTTGCTAATTGCCTCCACTGTGCAAGGGCCGGGAGTTGCTTCAGGCTCTGAGGCTTCAGGTGCCCAGGGAGGAGGGAATGCTGCCCATCTGCCTGCCCCCTCCAGAAGCAACCTTGGTGGGTTTTTGGGGGGGGGGGTCACCAGACGACCTTTATTTTGTTTCGTGGGCTCCTTCACAGGCAGCTTCTCTTTCTGGCCCCAAGCAGAGAACGAGGCTGTTACTTGGCCCCCCTTCCCTCAGTCTCTGCATGGCCAACTTGACTCCACCCAGAGAGGGCTGCAGAGGGGGCCATAAGCCAGGCTGATCAGGGGGGCAATGCTGCTCCGAGAAGCCCCACTCAGCCAGTTCCCACCGGCGGTCAGCAGCTGAAGCGGTCTGGGTGCAGAGAGCCCTGCAGGGCCAGGAAACGCTGCCAGAGCCAGGAAAGGTCCAGGGAGAAGCCGTGAGGGCAGCCCAGCACCCTGAAGAGGCAGCCACGCCTGGCCGTCTGGGATTGGGGTGGGAATGGGGCGGGCACCTTTCTGACTGCTGGAATGGATGTGGAGGTGGACATTGCGCACAAGGGCACAAGACCCCCCCATCTAGCCACGCCCATTGAACCAGTCTTAACATTTCTGAAACCCCCCCTGCTCCAGATGTTCTAGTTCCACTCAATTGTAATGGGAGATGAAGACATTTTGGAAACCCTGAAAGAAGAAATCTCCCCCCAGCTCTTTTCTCAGAAAAGTCAGTGAGGATCCTTAATCTACCGGGGGGGGGGGGCATCAGGAAAGCAGCGCTGGGCTCAGAGCGACGTTTCTCCCAAAGAAGTTCTGGGGAGCCCAAAGCCCCCAACCCCCACCTTCCCCCTGCTGCCCCTTCCAGAGCCAATAAAACTCCGAGGCAAAGCAGCTCCATCTCTCACTCAGGACAGGGGCGGGGGGAGACAAAGAATGGATGGGAGGAAAGGCAACCTGAGGGGAAGAGTAAGGGAGATCCAGAGGAAATGGACAGGGGGTCTCTATCCCCTCCTCCTCCCAGAAAGCCTTCAAGGTTTAACTCCCTCTATCTCTCTCCCTCTCTCCCTCTCTCTCTCTCTCTCTCTCTCTCTCTCTTTCTCTCTTTCTCTCCCTCTCCCTCTCTCTCACACACACACACACACAAACACACACACACACACACACTCCCTCCTCTCCCTGCAAGTCCCCCTCCTGTGGCTGAGAGAGAGGAGCTTCCTTGTGTGGAAGAGGCGCAGATCCAAGGGCGCCCCAGTAAATTCATCAGCCCGAATTTCCTGAGATGTGAGCAATGCTGCTGGGCGCTTGGAAAGGACTTTGGTCACCAGTCTCTAAAAGCAAACAATGAAACAGGTGCAGAGCTGGTTGGAGGAGTGTGTGTGTCATGACTGTTTCCATCATAAATCAAGAAAGAACACACTTAAACTGATTTGAAAAGCTTAAGGTTACTTTTACTGAAAAATGATAAGACTCCAGCGTAAATCAAGCAAGGAATGAAACATTTAGGCGCGCAACATACGTAACAAAGCATAACCCCACTCTTAATCCCAGTGACCCCAGCAGATTGTCCAATGCGAAGCCGGCCACAACATCAGGTGCAGTTCTTTTCCAGGGCCATCATCAGAATGCGGGTGGTGGGAGGAGCTTAACCCTTGGGAGGAGCCAATCATTTTCAAGAATTCCTTCCAAAACCGAGAAGTGAACTGAACTCCTCTATCAGAAATAATACGTCGAGGAACTCCATGTAGGCGATAAATGTGATTCAGGAAAAGTTTAGCTAGCGCTTTAGCCGATGGGATTCCAGAACACGGGACAAAATGAACCTGCTTCGAAAATAGATAAGTAACTACCTATATGACAGTGAAACCATGGCTGGTAGGGAGATCCACAATGAAATCCATAGATATCTCCTTCCAAGGGGACTCCGGGCGCGCTACAGACTGGAGGAGACCTTGAGGTTTGCCAGGGGGGCGTTTACAAGCAGCACAAACTGGGCAACTAGCAATGTAAGACTCCACATCTTTCTTCATACAGGGCCACCAGAATTGACGCTTAAGTAAATGTAGGGTCTTTACGAAACCAAAATGACCGGCGAGACGAGAATCGTGCGCTCTCTGGAGTACCAAGGTATGGAGCGTAGCCGGGACGTAAAGTTTAGAACCCATCCAGGGCAAGTCATCCCGCAAAGTACAGTCTCCACAATGTGCAGCAAACCACTCGTCAGCCTGAAGTTCCTCTTTAATTTTAGAGATCAATTCGGGAGGGGTCTCGGTCTGCAGAGTAGAATGGCTGCGAGTGGTCACCGGAGCAGCTAAATCACATCCCGGGATGACAGGCTGGATTATTGTAAGCTTAGAGGAATTGTATTGAGGGAGGCGTGATAGTGCATCCGCCATAAAGTTTTTCCCTCCAAGAATATATTTCAAGGAAAAATTAAACCGACTGAAATATTGAGACCACCGGACTTGTTTAGGAGAAAGTTTGCGAGGAGTTCGGAGAGATTCCAAATTTTTATGATCAGTCCATACCTCGAAGGGGTGGGATGCTCCTTCCAAGAAATGTCGCCAAGTCATGAGGGCCCACCGCACTGCAAAAGCTTCTTTTTCCCAAATAGTCCATCTTCTTTCTGTATCCGAGAGTTTACGAGAGGTATAAGCGCAAGGTTGTAATTCCTCATTGGAGTTGTATTGGAGTAGAACAGCGCCAACAGCCACATCGCTGGCATCAGCTTGTACGACAAAAGGGGCATCCATGTTTGGGTGTTTCAAAATAGGTTCTGCTGCAAATAAGCGTTTAAGTTTCTCGAAGGCTGCTTGGCATTCCTTAGACCAGTTGAGGGGTTTATTAGGTTGTGGTTTATCATCACCTTTTGTTTTAAGTAAGTTCGTAATCGGTAGAGCAATATTGCCAAAAGAGGGGATAAATTGGCGGTAAAAGTTTGCAAATCCCAAGAAACTTTGTAATTGTTTACGAGTGCGAGGCGGGGTCCACTCGGTTACAGCCTTCACTTTAGCAGGATCCATCTCAATACCCCCTGACGAAATGCGGTATCCGAGATAATCGATCTTGCTTTGATGAAATTCACACTTTGAGAGTTTAGCATATAGTTCTGCCGCCCTTAATTTGTGCAAAACTGAACGGACAAGCTTTACATGTTCTTCACGTGTTTCCGTGTAAATAAGGATATCATCCAGGTATACGATAACGCCTTTGTAGAGGTGCTGATGTAAGACTTTGTTTATCAGTTGCATGAAAACCGCTGGTGCACCTTGTAGACCAAATGGTAGAACTTTAAATTGGAAACAACCTAACGGGCAATTAAAAGCTGTTTTCCATTCATCACCTTGTTTAATTCTAATCCTATAATAAGCTTCTCTGAGATCCAGTTTTGTAAAAAAAATTCCTTTCGCCAGATTGGCCAGCATGTCCTTCATGAGGGGGAGGGGGTAGACATTTTCAGCGGAGATAGTGCTCAAGTTCCTGTAGTCTACCACTGTAGTCTTTCTTCTCCTTGAACATGACAGGGGCCGCCACTCGAGGTCTAGCAGGTTCAATGAACCCTCTTGCTAAGTTTTTGTCAATAAACTTGCGCATTTCCACCATTTCTCCTGGTGTCATGGAGTAAATGCGTGGTTTAGGAAGTTGTACTCCAGGGAGGAAATCAATGTGGAGCGATGGGGTGGTAGTTTATCAGAAGATTTCTCGCTAAAAACTTCTTTCAAATCCCAATATTCCTTAGGTATCTTTTCCTCCCCTGGTATGTGTTCCAAAACGGTTGCCACTTGGTCCATTGTTATGTTTTCAATGTGGTCGATGGGTGTTGGGGTGGGGTCCATAGTCATAGGTGGTGGTGGGGAAATTAGGGAAAGACATATCCACCCTTCTTTCCAATTTATGATTGGGTTCCACTTTCTTAGCCATGTTAATCCCAAAATAATTGTGTTATCTGCAATAGGGGCAACAATGAAATGAAGGGTTTCTCTATGGTGATCGCCAATGGTAACCTCAATAGGTTCTATAACAAATTGTGCTGGACCACCCCCCGCGACTGAACCATCCATTTGGCAAAATGCGATAGGGACTTAAGGCGAATTCCCAGTGTTTGTACTAGGTCTTGGCTTATAAGGCAGCGTGAACACCCAGAATCCAAAAGGGCTAATGATTCTGAGAAATGGCTACTAGAGGGAGTTTTCAGTTTAAGGGGAATAGTCATGGGGCCCGACCGGGAACTCACCCAGTGTTTATCCGCCTCCTCGTCTGATTCGGCCTTCTTTTCCCAGTCATTCGGCTCCTCCCCTGGTGTGCCATAGGTGGTAGTGAGGTCCAGTGCCTCCGTTCCTGACATAGCTGGTCTGGTACGAAGGTCAGGTCTCCTGGTGCTTTTGCCCATTTCATTGGCTGGCTTGGGGCAGGGTCTCGATGTCATTCTGCAAGCATTTGCCCAATGCCCCTCCTTTCCGCATTTAAAACAAGTTGTATTGTGGGGTTTGTTGCGGGGTCCTCCCCACCCTTCTCTTACGGTGTCATGACAGGGTGGGGGGGCTTTAAAACTTCTATTAGCGGAATGGATATTTGTATGTCTGAGTAAATCAAGTTCTACATCAGCAACCAAGTCATACCAATGTTCGAGCGTTTGCCGGTTGTCTCTGTTGATACAGCTCTGATATAGATCAGGATGCAAGCCCTCAATGAAAATGTCGATAAAGGCCTCCTCACTCCAATCTCTCATGTGCACAGACAATTCCCGAAAACGTTGGGAATAATCCTGGACTGTCTGATTATCCTGGCATAATGTTCTCAATTCGTAGCGGGCCTTTCGTTCTATGTGAGGGTCTTTGAATCGCCTTCTGAGGGCGAACATAAATCTGTTGAAATTTCTCATCAGAGGGGAGTTATTGTTATGTAGGGACACGACCCAATCTGCTGCTTTTTTTCCCAGAGCCAGACAAACAACTCTAAACTTAGCTTCATCAGTTGGTAAATCAGTTACAGCTTGTCTCATATAATTGCTGACATGGAGAAGGAAAATTCCTAATTCCTTTGTTTCACCCCCAAATTTAACTCCTAATGGAGGAACAATGGTCATTGTGGGTGGGGAGGGGGCGGGGCTGCCTCCCTTCTAGGACTTTCCACCCTCCTTCGGCATAGGGGGGGGTGGGAGGGGCTCTGCCCTGGCCGTTTCTAGCCGTTGTGTATGCTCATCTTTCTCGACCAGGATTCCTCCCGTGCGGGGTTTCTCTTCCTCTCTCCTGGGTAATAACCAGCGGGGGAGCGTTTTCCCTCTTTTTCCCTGCTGTGTTTCAAGTTATCAGCTTTCGAAATTAGCTTCTGGGCCTCATGCCTTAGAAAAAATTCCTCATCTGCCACCTCCCAGAGGGGGGAGGAGGGGGCCCTTCTGCATCTAGTAGTTACTCCCCAAGGGGTTTCTTCAGACATTCCTTTCCTGCCCACTCCCTCTGACCATCAGTGACGAACTGATTTATCTTCAGGTTCACCTCCCAGGCTAAGATCCTTTAAAAGTTCATCGACTGACCTGTCCTTAGGTTTGGGTTCCTGGACATCCGGACTGGAAACAGAGGCGGCGGTGGCCAGTAAATCTTCTTTCCCTGCGTCTGACATTCTGAAGGTTTTGTTATCTCACTTGCTGCTGAAGCGGTTAGCTCAGAGACAAGTTAATTGGATTCCTTGCTTCTTGTCATGACTGTTTCCATCATAAATCAAGAAAGAACACACTTAAACTGATTTGAAAAGCTTAAGGTTACTCTTACTGAAAAATGATAAGACTCCAGCGTAAATCAAGCAAGGAATGAAACATGTAGGTGCGCAACATACGTAACAAAGCATAACCCCACCCTTAATCCCAGTGACCCCAGCAGATTGTCCAATGCGAAGCCGGCCACGACATCAGGTGCAGTTCTTTTCCAGGGCCATCATCAGAATGGAATGCAGGCCGGTAGCTGATAAGAACTGTGGCCGTCTCACTCCCCCTCCTGCTCCTCTAGTAGCTTAGCAACCCCAGCCCTCCCCCCGTTTTACTATGTCAGGCGATGCAGGCAAAAGCAGAGACTGACATCGTGTGTGTGTGTGTGTGTGTGTGTGTGTGTGTGTGTGAAATGGGCAGAGAGAGAGAGAGAGAGAGAGAGAGAGAGAGAGAGAGAGAGAGAGAGAAAGAAAGAAAGAGAGAGAGAGAGAGAGAAAGAATTTATGACCACAATAGCTGGTTGGAGGAGTGTGTGTGTGTGTGTGTGTGTGTGTGTAAAATGGGCAGAGAAAGAGAGAGAGAAAGAAAGAAAGAAAAAGAGAGAGAGGGTGGGTGGGTGGGAAGGGAGGAAGGGAGTAAAATGAGCAGTTTCATCCAAAGGAGTTTTTGTTTCAGGTGGGTGTCCTGGCTTTGGAAGGAGGAAAGGAAGGGATACAAACAGAAAGAGAGGGAGAAAGAAAGAGAGAAGGGAGAGACAAGGAAGAAAAGGAAAAAGAAAGAAAAGGGGAAAGAAAAAGAAAGAGGGGAGATGTAAGGAGGGAAGGAAATAACAAAGAGGGAAGGAGGAGTAAGTGAATGAGATATAGATGGATGGATGGATGGATGGATGGATGGATGGTTGGATGGATGGATACATGGAGGGAGGGAGGAAGGGAGAGTGAGAAAGAGAAAGAGAGACAGAGAGAAGGGAGAGACAAAGAAAAGGAAAAGGAAAAAAGGGGAAGAAATGAAAAGGGATATAGAAAGAAAGAGAGAGGGATGGAAGGAAGGGAAAGAAAGAAAGGGAGGGTGGGAGGAGAGCCACACCCACCGAATTACAAGACCCCCAAGCCACGCCCATCGAATCACATAACTAAGCCACACCCACCGAATTACAAGACCACCAAGCCACGCCCTCCCAATCACATAACTAAGCCACACTCACCTAATTACAAGACCACCAAGCCACGCCCACCCAATCACATAACTCACTCAATCAATCAATCAAATTTTATTTGTATACTGCGTCCTCTCCCCAGGGGACTCGGAGTGGTGCACAGGGTAAAATTTAAAATACTATAAAAATACATACATAGCATAAATACGATAAATAAAAACAGATTAAATTAAGATTATCCCTGCGCTAAAATTCCCAAATTATAAGGTTAAGATTTAACTAAGCCCCACCCATCCAATTACAAGTCCGCCAAGCCACACCCACCCAATCTCATAACTAAGCCACACCCACCGAATTACAAGACCCCCAAGCCATGCCCACCCAATCACATAACTAAGCCCCACCCATCCAATTACAAGTCCGCCAAGCCACACCCACCCAATCTCATAACTAAGCCACACCCACCGAATTACAAGACCACCAAGCCATGCCCACCCAATCACATAACTAAGCCACACCCATCCAATTACAAGACCACCAAGCCACGCCCTCCCAATCACATAACTAAGCCACACTCACCTAATTACAAGACCACCAAGCCACGCCCACCCAATCACATAACTCACTCAATCAATCAATCAAATTTTATTTGTATACTGCGTCCTCTCCCCAGGGGACTCGGAGTGGTGCACAGGGTAAAATTTAAAATACTATAAAAATACATACATAGCATAAATACGATAAATAAAAACAGATTAAATTAAGATTATCCCTGCGCTAAAATTCCCAAATTATAAGGTTAAGATTTAACTAAGCCCCACCCATCCAATTACAAGTCCGCCAAGCCACACCCACCCAATCTCATAACTAAGCCACACCCACCGAATTACAAGACCCCCAAGCCATGCCCACCCAATCACATAACTAAGCCCCACCCATCCAATTACAAGTCCGCCAAGCCACACCCACCCAATCTCATAACTAAGCCACACCCACCGAATTACAAGACCACCAAGCCATGCCCACCCAATCACATAACTAAGCCACACCCATCCAATTACAAGACCACCAAGCCACGGCCACCCAATCTCATAACTAAGCCACACCCACCCAATTACAAGACCGCCAAGCCACGCCCACCCAATCACATAACTAAGCCACACCCACTGAATTACAAGACCACCAAGCCACGCCCACCCAATCACATAACTAAGCCACACCCACCTAATTACAAGACCACCAAGTCATAAAAATATGACTCCCACCCCTGGATCCAGCCCTCTACCAATCACTGACTCCTGTTACACACGAGTGTACGATCTGCTCACTATTATTTCAGAGAGTCAGAGGTGGAAAAAGGAATCCAGTTACAAGAGAGGAGAT
This sequence comes from Rhabdophis nuchalis, assembly GCA_039707465.1. Taxonomy (NCBI): domain Eukaryota; kingdom Metazoa; phylum Chordata; class Lepidosauria; order Squamata; family Natricidae; genus Rhabdophis; species Rhabdophis nuchalis. Next base: position 22,275,813 of record CM077655.1, read on the forward strand.
TTTAGCCGAATGAGAGAGAAAAACAGGATAAAAGGCTGAGCTGTTTTAGAGCTGAGCCAGGAAAGCAGAGAAGTTCAGTCTCCTCTTCATGGATTGTCTGAATGCAAAGACTGAGCAGCCATCAGTCAGAGAAGCTTCAACTGGGATTCCTGCAGAGAGGAGGGGGTGGGCTAGATGGCCTCAGGGTCTCCTCCCAATTCATCAAGGTTGTCATGCCACAACATGGAACTCTTGTGCTGTTGTTGCTCCAGCCCCACTTAGTGGCCGGAGGCAGATAAGCCTAACTCTATGGTCTGAAACCAGACTCTGTTTTCTGTCAGCCTTTGAGGAAGATGGAAGCAGCCGTTGTGACCGAGACCCCTGGTCATCCGGAGACGGCCTCCGTCCCTCACATGGAGCATCACTGGAGAGGTTCCAGCTGCTCCTTTGCTGGCTGTTAGTGAATGCTTCCCATTTCATCTTTCTATTTGATTTCCACTCTTTGCATCTCCTCAATTTCATCTGCCCTGTTCTCCCATTAAAGCATCCAGATCCACACCAGGCTCCCTTTCATTGGAGAAGAATAGGGGGGCTTAGCTGCACACAGACCCACCTGCAATGGAGACAGAACAAAGGTGGAATTCCACCAGGCTCATCACAAACCCACTAATAAGGAGATTTATTTAAGAAACAATACAGCATTTTCAAATTAGTAGTGTTTAATATAAAAATGCCATGGAATCTACTCTTTGAAACCATTAATTCCCTGAGTAAATAAATTGGCCAGATCTGTTGAGATGGTTCCCCTCCTTCTCCTCTGGATTCCTTCTGCAAAGGATCTGAGATTAATGGATCCATATTGGGACCCCCCATACCTGCCATGGCTGCAGCCTTGGAGACCCCAAGATCTTTTCTCCCTCCTTCCTTCTTTTCCTTGATCTGGAGGAATAGGCGGCATTCATCGCATGGGCCAAAGTCTTTATGAAACTGTAATATTCATAGTAATTTGGGGCCATTAATCTCCCCCATTTCCATTGTCCATCCAGTGGGGCTTTCTGGGTGCATCTTCTGCGGCCTTTGACCGAAAAGACGTTCTTTGAAAGAGAACAGTGGAAATGTTGATCTTGAAACTTTTTTTCTACATACAAAAAGGGTTCAAAGGCAGAATCTCTTGGCCTTTCTTTCCACAGATAACGAAAGAGCCAAATACTATGGATGTATGTGAGAAGTCTGCGCTTGTTTATTTCATACCATGCAAAACCTGTGAGGATCCAGACTTTCCCTTCAATGGGTCCTGGGAGACGCCTAAGTGTTAAATGGAAAGGAAGAATTCTCTCCCAAATGGGATCAAATTCCATGAAGTGAACAAAGACATTGACTTCTCTCCACTTAGAGAGGGAATCCCTGAGGTATGCAGTATATCCAGTCTTTGAGAACCATTGTGATACAACCACACAAATTCCACTCTTGACAAGCACAGGAGGGAAAATCCTCATGAAATCCTCTCCCTTCTCTGTGTCTGAAGCAAAGAGGCCAATCAGGGTCCATCTGAAATGGAGGAGCAGCTGGACAATTGCTGGGTACTGGAGTCCTTCTTTGGGGTCCATCTGGTAGAAAAAGGGGAATTGACTTTTATCACTCAGAGCCTCTGAAGCTGTTAAATGATTGATCTGAAAAAGGAATTGAATGGATTAGAGCCCTGATGGGGAAACTGAGGCACGCAGAGCCCTCTCTCCTGGCACACCAGCCGCCCCAGCCCAGCTCCACTAGCATCCACATGCAGGCGCCCCTCCTGCCGTCCAGCTGGTTTTCTGGCCTATGCTGAGGGCCAGGGAGGGGGACGCCTGAGTATGAAGTGGGGGGGGAGGGGGCTTGCACTGTGCAGGAAACTCTGGAGGGCTGGAAGTGAGTGTGAATGGCCTCCACCCCCCTCCTCCCCAGTGCTTCCTGGCTCAGTTGGAGGCTTCCTTCGGCCTTCAAAGAGTTGCAAGGGCTTTATTTTTTCTTTCTGCTTCCAGGTTGGTGCAGGAGGCTTTCCAGGGCCAAAATGGGTACAAAAAGTCCAGGTTTTCCTCTTTTGGACCAGGCCATTCACTCTCACTTCCAGCCCACCAGAGTTCACTGCTTCAGGGCAGAAATGAGAGCCTGTCCTGTGGAACCCACTGCCACTTGGGCAGGAAGGACAATGACAATGATGAAGAAGAGGAGGAGGAGAATGAAGAGGCTTTGCAGGAGCCGGCAGGGAGCAGGTCAGGTGGGGCTGGCTGGGGGGGGGTCAATCATGGTGCTTAGGGGGCAGCAGCCTCCATGCCCCGACTGTGCTGGGGGGAAATGAGAGGCCCTGCTTGAATGGGGAGGAATCTACACACACACCCTGCCTCTCTGCTCAGGTGTCGCCCACACCATTGGCAGCAGTTTCGGTGCCCTCACACACACAAAGACACACACACACACACACACACACACACACACACACACAATTGGATTGCTCTCTTACCCTCCCTGTCTCTCTCTGGCCCCATTTACTTGGAAGCTGCTCCATGGGATAAGAAGCCGAGAAACAAGAGAGGAGAGAGAGGTTTGCAAAGTCAGGGAGTCCTTGTTGCAGGAAGGGAGGGAGAAGCAGGAGGGATCTGAGTGGGTTGGGGAGGCCTTGAGGGTCTCTTCTATCACCAGGACCCCCATGGCCTTCCCCACCCTCAGATTCCTCAGGGGCACATTGGTATCCTTCAATTGGGAGCTCTTAGGAAAGGATCCCCTCCTTGTGGGTTGCAAACAGCTCTTTCCAGTGGGGGAAACAGGACAAAGCAAGTGGGGGGAAAGAGTTTCCTTTGCTCTATTTCCAGTCTGAAGGAGACCCCATCCCACGTGGGACCACAAGGCTGCCCCTCCCAAATCATTCCACCACCACCACCACCATGGCTCCCACCCACTGGCTGAGTGCAGGCCTTACCTTTGCAAGCCCCACGGACTGAAACTGCAAAGTAAGACCAACGTTTTTGGCTGGCAGAGTTCTTCTGGCTGAAGGGGAGGCCAAAAACGAGATGTACGGAGGCCTCAGGAGGGGAAAATGGAGCCCTCTGCCTCAGCTTCTTAGCTCGGACAAAGTGGAGCCCAGAGCCATGTCTCCTGGCACATGCGGCCTTCCCCTGTACTCTTCTGGTGCACACGTGTGTGCGATGATCAGCTGCCCTTTGCCTGCCTGGCAGTGCCAAAAACCGGTTTCTGCCACTACATGAGCGCCAGCCAGCTGATCGTCCTGTGTGTGTGCCAGGGGTGGGTTTTAGTTGGTACGCACCGGTACGGGCTTACTGGATGGTGAAATTTAGTGTGCCTTCCCGTACCCGTTCTTCTGGAGGTCCCATACCCTCCCCTGGCCTGCCCGTACTCATTCCCCCCGCCTGCCTGGTTGCCACTTGCTCGCACCGCCCATCCACCCCATGCTTTCCCAGTCCCACCCCCCACTTCCTTTGCCCACCCAGCCGAGCTCGAGGCTGCAGGCAGCCGGGAAGGTGGGGGGGATGCTTCCCGTCTGCCTGACCCCCTCCAGAAGCAACTGGGCAAGCCCTGGGATGTTCAGCAGCCCATGCACCACTGCCATTTGACCGCTCTGGGGGCGCAGCAACAGGATGTGAAGGAGAGGCCATCCAGCAGAGGTCAGTGGGTTGGCGGGGAGATTTTGCAGGGCTGGAGACAGCAGGGAGGCTGGACATTGAGGTCATCCTGGGTGCCTGCCTGGGCGGCTGCTCCTTTGTGCCCCATTGCTGGCAGCAGTTGGCTTTCTCCTGTTGTTCCTTCTTCTCCGGGTGTCCAGACGGGCCCTGGGTCAGTCAGCAGCCCCCACACCGCCTCCATGTGATCCTCTGGGGGTGCAGCCAGGAAGGATTGCTGGGAGAATGCCAACTGCAGCTGGGAGGGTCCCCAGGTGGGCAGGGTGGGGGGGGAGATTGTGCGGGTCTGGAGTGGAGGCAGCAGGAAGCCAGGGGCTGAGGCTACACACCCACACTGTGGGCGAGCAGGTGGTTTAGTGGCCCCCTTTCTTTGCTCAGGCAGATGGAGAAAGGAGAAGGAGGCACGTGATAGCTGAGGGAGAAGGTGGTCGGGATGCTTTATCTCACACCTCCTTCCTTTCTCCGCCTGCCCGAATGAGCGAAGGAGGCGCCAGAGCCAAACTGCCCGCTCACCTGCCTTCCAACCAGCCCTTCCCCTCCTTGGGGTTGGCGGAGAGCCAAGGGAAGCTGGTGGGTCAGCTTTGTAAGGTGCCATAACATCTAGTTGGGTCCACCTGTTGTGTCCTGTTGTATACTCAAGTGAAGAGGGGTCACTGTCATTCAAGCAAGAAGCAGATTCTCATTGGAGCAAACTGGGGAGGCGTTCAGGCGGGAGAATGCCAGAGTGTTTATTGGTTAAAAGGGGTTTGACAGCGACTATAAAAGAGCTGTCAAGCCAAGGTTGTTCTTGTTCTTGTTCTGGTGTTAAGTACGTGAAGAGTTAATAAAGGAGTTGTCAATTGACAATGAATACCTCTATGGCCGCCCCTTCATCCTAATCACCGATCACAATCCCCTTTTGGGAATTCTTACGGGGGATCGACCCACCCCTCCCATCTTGTTCCCCCGCATGCTCAGATGGTCTGAATTCTTATCAAGTTACTCTTACCAGTTGTTATTCAAATTCAAAATTCAAATATAGGCCGGGAAAGCAGGTTGGGCATGCAGATGCATTAAGTCGCTTCCCCCTGCCATTGCAGGCTCAGGACCCAGCTCCTAACTCCATGGTATTGTCTATTGAGGATATGGATCTGCCAATTACTGCCACAGACATAGAATCTTACACTAGCCAAGACGTGGTGTTATCCAAAGTATTAGAATGGACACAGGGGATGGCCAGTAGGGCCTTTGGGGGAGGAGTTCCTGCCCTATAGCAGTAGGAGGGCGGAGCTGTCTGCTGTGAGGGGGGGTGTTCTGTGGGGATGCCGGGTTATTATTCCCACGGTTCTTCGATCCCAGGTTTTACAAAGGCTGCATGAGGGCCATCCGGGAATATGCCACATGAAGGCATTAGGCCGCAGCTGTGTATGGTGGCCTAAATTAGATAATGAGATTAAATTATGGGTAGAACAGTGTGACAAGTGTCAGAATTCCAGACCCGCTCCGCCCAGTGCAGTACCAAGGGAGTGGGAACAACCGGCTGGTCCTTGGTCTCGACTGCATCTTGATTTCGCGGGCCCTATACAAGGGGCTTATATAATGATTATATTAGATGCTTTCTCGAAATGGGTAGAGGTTATACCCATGCCTACCACTACTGTGAAGGCTTCTATATGGGTCTTGAAGAAGCTATTCGCTTGTCATGGGTTGCCTGATATAGTAGTTTCAGACAACGGGCCGCAATGGACTGCAGCGGTTTTCCAGGCATTTCTGGCCTCTTTAGGGGTTACACAGGTTTTGACAGCTCCATTCCACCCTGCGAGAAATGGCCTTGCAGAACAAGCCGTGCGCTCTGTTAAAGAAGCTTTGGGGAGGATGGAGACAGAGTCGTTGCAGGACAAATTAACTAAGTACTTGCTATTCCAACATGCAACCCCCTCCCCTATCACAAACAGGAGCCCTGCCGAGCTTTTAATGGGGCGGAAGCTCCGAACCACACTGGATAGGTTGCATCCAAATTATGGAATTCAACAACATCCATTACGACCTGTCCGGGATAGAGAATTTGTAACAGGGGACTTGGTATATGCTCAAAACTTTGCAGGAGTACCTAAATGGGTTCCGGGCACGATTGATGAAATAACAGGACCCTGTTCTTACAGGGTCCTTCTGAGTGACGGCAGAATGTGGCGGCGCCACATTGATCAATTACGCCGCTGTGGTGCCACCGGGAACTGGGAAGGCGAAGGCTACCAACCAGACAACGGACGATCCAGTGCCGCCTGTCAACCCAGCCATTCTGCAACGCCTAACATCTCCCAAGCTCTGCCTGATGAGAGATCGTTGGCTGATGTACCCAGAATTCCCAGTTTGCTGTGTGGGCTGGAGTCACCGAGGCCATCTGAGGTCCAGCCCATGGCCGGAAGGGAGGAGAGTCCAGTTCTTCCTCCTATGAGTCCGGTTCCCCCTCCTATGTCAATGCCGGCTCCGGACTTACGATGCTCTGGAAGGATCAGACGCCAACCAGCCTACCTCATGGATTACGCGTGTGCAAACTTGGGGGAAAGAGGTGTTGTATACTCAAATGAAGAGGGGCCGCTGTCATTCAAGCAAGAAGCAGATTCTCATTGGAGCAAACTGGGGAGGCGTTCAGACGGGAGAATGCCAGAGTGTTTATTGGTTAAAAGGGGTTTGACAGCGACTATAAAAGAGCTGTCAAGCCAAGGTTGTTCTTGTTCTTGTTCTGGTGTTAAGTACGTGAAGAGTTAATAAAGGAGTTGTCAATTGACCCCCTCAGGTGTGAGTAATTAGAGAACAAAACATGTCCCTTTGGAAATTGAAGTTTGGAAATAAAGAAAGAGTAAGAGTAAGAAAGAGGAAAAGAGAAAGACAGAGAAAGAGATAAAAACAGAGGAAGGAAGAGAGAAAGAGTGACAAGAAAAGAAGGAAGGAAGGAAGGAAGGAAGGAAGGAAGGAAGGAAGGAAGGAAGGAAGGAGAACTCATGACTTCAATTTAGCCCAAAATTTTGGTTACTAACATTTGGTTTCACCACATTTTACAAGTTGACCACACCTAGCCAATCACATGACCGCCAAGCCACTCCCACCAGTCACATGGACGCTGAGCCACTCCCACAAAACAGGCCACACCTACAGAATAGATTCTAAACAATTTTGAAACCAAACACTCTTCCTGCCATTGAGCCCACCACCCCCGGGAGCATCCGCATAGAAATCCCCATTGCTGTTGATTGGCTGGGAGGACGGACCCCCGAAAACAGGAGGTGCTCTGCCACTGCTGATCCAGCTGCTGCTGTCAGGCTCATTCATGACGGAGAACTCCCCAGCGTGGCTCAGTTCAGGGATGGCAGAGAACTAAAGCAAGACTCTACCATATCTCTCTCTCCCTCCCTCCCTCTCTCTCTCTACCCCGCCGTCTCTCTCTGTGTGTGTGTGTGTGTGTGAGAGAGAGAGAGAGAGACAGAGAGAGACAGAGAGAGAGAGGGAGGGAGGGAGAGGAAAGGAGAGGGAGGGAGAGGGAGAGGGAGAGAAGGAGGGAGAGACTCTTTGGGGAAATATAATTGATCTCAGGATCCTTTCTGGATATAAGATAATGAACTATAACAACTAATTTTTCTATAATGTTGACATATTAAAGATTGTGAATGGTTTCATCCCTGTAAATATCAAAGGTATTTTTGGGTCCATCTGGATTCATTACAAAATTTCAAAGAATATTTCCCGTGCTGGAAATTGGATTCAGAAGATGGAACTTCCTCCCTCCCTCCCATCTCTGTCTGTCTGTCTGTCTCTATTTACCTGCCTAGCTATCTCTGTCCAAACAATATGAAACCTGATAGGGCCCCTGAGTTGATAAAATGCCTCTTCCTCTACAGCTGTTCTTTTTATCCAGACAAATAAGGCACCCACAACAATGCCTTCAGATTGTGTGGATACAAGAGACAAAACTATGGGCCCCTCGCTTCATCCTTTTCCCTCCCCAGTTCAGAATAACCACAATTTCACCGGCTTTGGATGGAAAGGGAAGGTCAAGCTGGCTCTCCCCTCAGATTAACAATGCAGCCCTCTTCTGCCAGCTGATCTCTCTCTTCTCTGGTGGAAATAAAGATGTTTATGAAGCCTATAAAAGGTGGAATATTATGGAAATACAAGGAATGTTTTTTTCACAGCAGTGAAGTGTCTGTTGCTCAGTTGGGGGGTCAGCTTTGTAAAGTGCCATAACATCTAGTTAGGTCCACCTATTGTGTCCCTTTGGAAAGAAAGAAGGAGTTAGAGTAAGAAAGAAGAAAAGAGAAAGAAAGAAAGAAAGAAAGAAAGAGGAAGGAAGGAAGAACTCATGACTTCAATTTAGCCCAAAATTTTAGTTACTAAGCAAGAGTGTTTGACCACAGTTTACAAGTTGGCAATGCCCAGCCAGTCATATGATCGCCAAATCATGCCCAGCCAATCACATGACTGATAAGCCACTCCCACCTGGTCACATGATTGGCAAGCCACTCCCACCCGGTCACATGGCCATCAAGCCATTCCCACAAAACAGGCCACACCTACAGAATAGGTTCTAAAAACTTTTTAAATACACCACTGGCATGGGCACCAGAGACAGACCTGCCGACATGCCCACTGGGCAACTCCTCTTCCCTCCAAGTCCCTTCCCAAGAGGACTCAGTGCCGAAAAGATTAGTGCTCCATGCCCTCTTCCAAGGGTGGTTTTTCCAAGGCTTTATAAAGCGGTACCAATACTTCCCGTGATTTGGATTATCTCCTTCTGTTGATGCAGCCTAGGATTGCAATGGCTTTTTTTTTTGGCTGCTGCCACACATTGTTGGCTCACATTTGAGAGATTGTCCCCTAAGATTCCCAGATCCCTCTCACAGTTCCTGCTATTGAGCCAGGCTTCACCTGATCTGTACCTGCACATGTGTTTTTCTAGCCTCAGTGTAAGACTTTACTTTTCTCTACACTGGATTTCATATTGTTAGATAGGCCCAGGGCTCAAGTCTATCTAGATCCATCTGGACCTTCAGCCTGTCTTCTGGGATGTTGGCTATTCCTGCCAGTTTAGTGTCATCTGTAAATGTGATGAGTTCCCCATCTCTCCCTCATCTAAATCATTGATGAAGATGTTGAAGAGTTCTTGGCCTAAAATGGAGCCTCGGGGTCCCCCACTGCTTGTTTCCCTCCATGTAGACAGAGTTCCATTGAGGACCACAGCCTGAGTCCATCTGGGGGTGATGCTCTCTATCCCACATAGTTTTAGCTTACCAAGAAGTAGATGGTGGTTCACCTTGTCAAAGCCTTTCTAAAATCCAAGTACTGTATACTATACCTGCTGCATTTTGCTGGTCCTCTAATTTAGCAATTTTTGTCAAAGAATGAAATAACATTTATTTATGATCTGTTTTTGGATCCTTCATTAGTTGAAGTAAATTGTCAATATCTAGACTGAATGACAAGGGTTCAAATACGCATCCTTCCCTTCCTCCTTGGGAAGGATCAATCCTTCTTCTCATGGCTCCATTGATTTTTTTTTTTCATTTCATTTATTCAGATTTATACCCCACACCTTCTCCAAAAAGGACCCAGGGCGGCGCACAGGAAATTTAAAAAACATAACAAATATAATAAAGGTACAAAATTTTAAAAGCTACTAAATATTAAATATACCCTGTGCTAAATTTGTATAAAATCCCCCAAATTAAAACTGTCTAAAAATGGTCAAAACGGGAGGTTATGCTAGGCCGGCTTGCTGAAAGAGATGTGTCTTTAGACACTGGTGGAAGAGGCGGAGGTCCGAGATAGTACGTAGTTCAGGTGGAAGGTCGTTCCAAAGGGCGGGGCCCGCCACAGAGAAGGCTCTTCCCCTGGGTGTCGCTAGTCGGCATTGCCGGCCGACGGCACCTGGAGAAGGCCCTCTCTGTGGGAGCGGATCGGTCGAAGGGATGTATGGGGCAGGAGACGGTCTCGCATATAACTAGGCCCCGAGCCATGGAGCGCTTTAAAGATGGTCGTCAGAACCTTGAAGCGCACCCGAAAGGCCACAGGAAGCCAGTGCAGCTCGCGCAGGAGCGGTGTTATGTGGGATTGCCTAGAGGCTCCCATAATCACCCGCGTGGCCGCATTCTGGACTAGCTGTAGCTTTCGAGTGCACCTCAAGGGAAGCCCCATGTAGAGAGCATTACAGTAGTCAAGTCGGGATGTCACGAGAGCCTGAGTGACTGTGCGAAGGGCAGCCCGGTCCAGTAAGGGGCGTAATTGGTGCATCAGGTGTACCTGATAGAATGCCCCCCTGGCCATGGCCGCCACATGGTGCTCCATGGACAGCCAGGAATCCAGGAGGACACCCAAATTGCGCACCCTCTCCACGGGGGCCAGTGTTTCGCCCCCAATGGCCAGAGTTGGAGTTACCTGGCTGAACCGGGGTGCCGGAAACCACAGCCACTCAGTCTTGGATGGGTTGAATTTGAGTTTGTTACTACCCATCCAGATCCATACGGCCTCCAAACACCGGGACAACACCTCGGCGGCATCGTAGGGGTGGTCTGGGGTGGATATGTACAGCTGAGTATCATCAGCGTACAGATGGTATCCCACCCCAAAACCACGGATGATCTCGCCCAGCGGCTTCATATATGTGTTGAACAGGAGGGGCGAGAGGACCGACCCCTGAGGAACACCGCATAAGAGGGGTCTCGAGGCCAAGCTCTGCCCCCCTGCCAACACACATTGTGACCGACCAGAGAGGTAGGACGAGAACCACCGTAATATGGTGCCTCCCAGTCCCAACCCCCCCAGTCGGTGCAATAGGATACCATGGTCGATGGTATCAAAAGCCGCTGAAAGGTCTAATAGGACTAGGATAGAGGAACATCTCCTATCCCGCGCCCTCCAGAGATCATCCACCAACGTGACCAATGCCGTCTTGGTGCTGTGACCGGGTTGGAAGCCGGACTGGCGCAGATAATCAACTTCCTCCAGGTGTCGCGGAAACTGTTGGGCCACTACACTCTCAACAACCTTCACTAAAAAGTGAAGGTTGGAGACCGGATGGTAATTATCCAACAATACTGGGTCCAGGGAAGGCTTCTTGAGGAGGGGCCTCACCACCGCCTCTTTCAAGACAGCAGGCAAGAACCCCTCACTCAAAGAAGCGTTCACAATATCCTGGAGCCAGCCTCGTGTCACGTCCCAGGATGCCAGTACAAGCCAGGAGGGACACGGGTCCAATAAACATGTGGTGGCCTTAAGTCTCCTTGGCAACCTGTCCATATCCTCGGTAGTAACAAAGTCAAACTCCTCCCAAGATGGTGTCTCAAGACCAGCCTCAGACACTCCGGCCGGACCACTCTCAATGGAGGACAACTCGTTCCGAATCCGAGTGATTTTGTCCTGCAGATATATTCCAAATTCCTCTGCTCGTCCCTGTAGTGGGGCTTCCCACGGCCTCTGGTGAAGGAGGGAGCGGGTCACCCCAAACAGGGTGGCAGGGCGGTTATCTGCGGATGTAATAAGGGCGGCACAATATTCACGTTTGGCCACCCTTATTGCCACTAAGTAAGTCCTAATATGGGCTCTCACTAGTGTTCGGTCAGCTTCAGAGCGAGAAGATCTCCATCTGCTCTCTAGGCGTCTCTTGCGGCGTTTCATCTCCCTCAGCTCCTCGGTAAACCAAGGAGCCTGGGTGACTCGGTGCCGCATGAGAGGCCACAAGGGCGCAACTCGGTCCAAGGCCCCTGTGGCCGCACTCAACCATGCGGCCACTAGTTCCTCAGTCGAGTCGCGGGACAAGGTCACAGGTAATGGCCCAAGCTCCCTCTGGAACCTATCAGGGTCCATCAGGAGCCTGGGGCGGAACCATCTGGGAATCTCAGGTTCTGCCTCCCCGCGGTGGGGTGTAGCAATTGGAAAGTCCAGCGGAAGGAGGGCGTCATCTGTCCGTGATAAGGGTAAGATGACTAGGTCCCCTATTCCCAGATCGGTTTTCCACTGTCCCGCGACGAAGATTAAGTCCAGGGTGTGTCCTCCCTCATGAGTGGGGTCTAAAACTACCTGGGTCAGGTCCATGGCCGTCATGGAGGCCATGAACTCCCGAGCTACTCCGGAGGTTTCGCCTACTGATGGCAGGTTGAAATCCCCCATGACCAACAGTCTGGGGGTCTCAACCGCCGCCTCGGCTATCACCTCCAGGAGCTCGGACAGGGCTGTTGTTACATAGCGAGGAGCCAGGTATACAACTAACACGCCCAACTGCCCCCCTAGGCCCCACATATTGAGCCCAAACCTCCCTCTCAAACAAGGACCTGGAGAAAGAGCTTGGATCAGGGCCAACAGGCTGAGCTCCATTTTGAGGGCAATCAATTTCCTATGAAATGTTTCTCTATTAATTAGGACAAATGCTGCACTAACATTTAGAAAGCCAGCAAACAGTGTATTACTTCGCTGATATAGATGAGATATTTAAAGACAAATTTGTTGCCAATATTAGATTATTAACCTATGCATTATTTCTTATAAAATCTATATAGTTGTTCACTACCTAAAACCTTTGGTTCTTCTGCAAAGAATGTATTTTTCCCAAGTTTAACTAAGAGGATCGTGGCATAAATTTCAGCCACTATATCTGCTAGTCTATTTGGCCTATAATTGACAGAGTCCTTTTTATTCCCCTTTTTAGATAGATAAAATGCTACTATTGCCAACTTCAATCTGACTGGATAGGGTGGGTTTTATTTATGTGTGAAAATGAAGATGCCAATAGAGGCCCCAACAACCAGGGATATTTTTTGATCAGTTAAATTGTTGGTAGAATGTCTTCTCCAGGGAATGTAATGCTTGCATTTCAGGCCTTTTATGATTAATCTCAACATGAACATAATGAGGTAAAATATTGACCATTTTTGCTAATATGCAGAAAAGCAGCTCTTGAATTCCATGGAGAAGACATTCTTGCATCTATTGCTCACCCACCACCACCCACCCCTCACTTTATCAGATGGAGAAAAACACACACTTTACTTACTTTACTTTACTTTAATTTGACTTATTAACCGCCCCCTCTCTCCGAAGGGACTCGGGGCGGTGCACAGGAAATATAAAAAACACAATATATCACAATAAATTACATAAATATTTAAAACTATATTAAACTAACTCCTATGCTAAAATCTTCCCGTAAAAATTATCATAAAACCCAATATAAAAATTTCTCTAATAACTAAGGCTAAGTACAGTAGGTTAGGCCAGGCCTGCCTGTTGGAAAAGGTAAGTTTTTAATTGCCACAAACCTGTGGGACTTTGTAGGTGCCTCCTAATGTTGATGCCTGGATGGAGATGTCCCTTTTAGCTGCATCAAGAAGAGCCAGAAGGTTCTCCTTCCTTCCACAGCCGTAGTTGGGGACATTGGCTTCTCCAGTGGAGAGAATGTCCAGCAAGGCATCTGAAGTGCGGAAAGTGCTCCAATAGTTGTTATGGAGGTTGTAGCCCAGTGTGAGATTGTGCAGCAGCTGGGAATTCTTGTTGACCGTTTGGAGGTTGAAAATTAATGCTATGCCATATGGAAAACCATAAGAATCCCTATTGTAAAAAAAAGTGTTATTTTAATCAACAGCAACAAAAATACTTTTTTAGAAATATAATCCTCCAGAAGTCTCCTGAGCCTTAAGCCCACATTGATCAAAAACTAATAATCAGTTACACAAATATGGGAATTGGCTGAGATACAGCAACTACAACTGGTTCCAACACTACTTTAAATAAAATTCATTATTCAAGTGATAAAATAAGGATTGAACTGAGAGAGGAAAATAATCTGCAGACCTTTCAGCTTTTTTTCAGACCCCTTTTGGGATGTGAGTCTCTTTCACAAAATCAGACAAAAGAGAAGCCATGGAAATCAAAATCATTCGGGGAATTAGGCATATTTCCTCAATATAGGAATAAATTAAAAATTAAAAAACAGAAAAGATGGAGAGTGTTAGAATGGAGGGAGGGAAATTCCATCACCCTGAATGACTTACGGATCACGGAAAACAAACTGAAAAGAAGGAGCCACATTGAAAAGCAACTTTGTGTGCAATGGTTCCTCTCCACTGCTGATTATAGCAATGAGATGGTCTCCTGGGCTGTAAAAGCTCTGTGGTTGTTTTCCATCCTGGTGCTCCAAACTCTGCGGGCATTTCATCCTCAGCTTCCCAGAGACTTCATGGGACACCAGCAGCATCAGAAGCAGAAGCAGGAGGTCCATCATTCATGGGGTGAATCAATTCAATTCCTGTTTCTAACACAAGCAACAGGAACTGTTGGAGGAATTCAAAGGCTCTCAGAAGAGGCTTTCCTGATATGGACAGAGAGCCACTCAGCTTCACCTGGACAGGAAAGAAAGGTGCAATCAAGAGCAGAGTCTCTGCCTGTAACAAAAGCCTCTTCCCAGAGAGTTTGACCCAAGGACTTTATCCTTTTCTGACACAAGATCCTTTGTGTGTGGCTTCAATCTGATGTCTACATCAAAGTCAAAAACTGGAGAAATAACATCATGTGTCTCAAAGGCCCAGATGGTCATAATTACAGTGAGAAGCAGCTTCTCCTCTTGGGATCCTGAACTTCTTCTGGGCTCCTGAACTTCTTCTGGGCTCCATGTGAGGAGGAGAGACTGGAGAAAAGTTATAAGTGAAAAATTACAGATTAACCCCTGGGGTCATTGTTCTTTGGTGGTTGTGGCCCTTCCTGTCAGGACATGTCCAGAAAGTGTTGCTGGAGAAGACAGTTCAGGGAATGGACTTCTGCTGTCTTTCAACATGGCCTCTTGTCTCCAGAGGTTGCTGGGGAAGGTCACCCAGAGTTATGGAGTTTGGTGCCACTTTAACTTAAATGCCATGGAACTCTGGTGTTGCCTGCCTTCTAAGGACAAGGAGGCCATCTTGAACTCTGCCCAATGTTAAGAGTCCTCTTTGGAATTTCGTTTTATACCAGAATCCCATATATTGACCTTAATTGCAGCTGGTTTTAAAAGTGCTTGTGCCTGAAGTGAAATCTCATTTCCCATCTTTTCTAGCAATATTAAATTTTGGATAAGAGCTCATTAAGAGAGAGGAAAGTGACATCTTGTGTACTAGATCGCTGGGTAAAAAGGGAGAAAATTATAGAGTGGATGAAAGTTTTTTTTTCTTTGTACCATTTCTAAGTTGTCTTTCCATGTTCATATAATACACTAAGATTCTTTGTATTTTGACCTTTCTTTGTTTATTAAATAAAGAATGAACAGAGAGATGAGTATGGCCTAGAGGTAGAGCTCTTAGTTTAGTTTAGTTTTAGTTTTATTCGATTTGTATCCCGCCCTTCTCCAAAAGGACCCAGGGCGGCGCACAGTAATTTAAAATAACATACAAAGTAATACAAAAGACAAAAATTTAAAAATCTATTAAATATCAAAACCTGCGCTAAAACCAATTAAAATCCCCCATTTTAAAACTATCTAATACTAGTCACAGCGGAGGCTATGTTAGGCCGGCTTGATGAAACAGGTGTGTTTTTAAGCACTGGCAGAAGAGGCGGAGGTCGGTGATGGTACGGAGTTCAGGGGGTAGGTCGTTCCACAGGGCAGGGCCCGCCACAGAGAAGGCCCTTCCCCTGGGTGTCGCCATTCATCATTGTCCGGCCGACAGCACCCTGTGGGAGCGTATCGGTCTAAAGGATGTATGGGGCAGGAGACGGTCTCGCATGTAACTAGGTCCCGAGCCATGGAGCGCTTTGAAGATGGTCGTCAAGACCTTGAAGCGCACCTGAAAGACCACAGGAAGCCAGTGCAGCTCGCGCAGGATCGGTGTTATATGGGAGCATCTAGAGGCTCCCGTAATCACCCGCGTGGCTGCATTCTGCACTAATTGTAGCTTTCGAGTGCACCTCAAGGGAAGCCCCATGTAGAGAGCAATGCAGTAGTCGAGTCGGGATGTCACGAGGGCCTGAGTGACTGTGCGAAGGGCAACCCAGTCCAATAAGGGGCGCACCCCAAAACCACGGATGATCTCGCCCAGCGGCTTCATATATGTGTTGAACAGGAGGGGCGAGAGGACCGACCCCTGAGGAACACCGCATAAGAGGGGTCTCGAGGCCAACCTCTGCCCCCCTGCCAACACACATTGTGACCGACCAGAAAGGTAGGACGAGAACCACCGTAATATGGTGCCTCCCAGTCCCAACCCCCCCAGTCGGTGCAATAGGATACCATGGTCGATGGTATCAAAAGCCGCTGAAAGGTCTAATAGGACTAGGATAGAGGAACATCCTCTATCCCGCGCCCTCCAGAGATCATCAACCAATGCGACCAATGCCGTCTCGGTGCTGTGACCGGGTCAGAAGCCGGACTGGTGCGGGTCTAGATAATCAATTTCCTCCAGGTGTTGCGGAAACTGTTGGGCCACCACACTCTCAACAACCTTCGCTAAAAAGTGAAGGTTGGAGACTGGACGGAAGTTCTCTAATAATGCTGGGTCCAGGGACGGCTTCTTGAGGAGGGGCCTTACCACCACCTCTTTCAAGACGGCAGGCAAGGACCCCTCACTCAAAGATGCGTTGACAATGCCCTGGAGCCAGCCTCGTGTCGTCTCCCAGGATGCCAGGAGGGACACGGGTCCAATAAACATGTGGTAGCCTTAAGTCTCTTTGACAACCTGTCCATATCCTCGGTAGTAACAAAGTCAAACTCCTCCCAGAATGGTGCCTCAAGACCAACCTCGGACAGTCCGACTGGACGACTCTCGATGGAGGGTAACTCATTCCGTATCCGAGTGATTTTGTCCTGCAGATAAATCCCAAATTCCTCTGCTCGTCCCTGCAGAGGGGCTTCCCGCGGCCTCTGGTGAAGGAGGGAGCGGGTCACCCCAAACAGGGCGGCAGGGCGGTTATCTGCGGATGCAATAAGGGTGGCACAATACTCACGTTTGGCCACTCTTATCGCCACTAAGTAAGTCCTAATATGGATTCTCACTAGTGTTCGGTTGGCTTCGGAGCGAGAGGATCTCCATCTGCTCTCTCTTGTG
Organism: Rhabdophis nuchalis; assembly: GCA_039707465.1. NCBI lineage: Eukaryota > Metazoa > Chordata > Lepidosauria > Squamata > Natricidae > Rhabdophis > Rhabdophis nuchalis. Next base: position 22,292,497 of record CM077655.1, read on the forward strand.
GCATTTCATCTCCCTCAGCTCCTCGGTAAACCAAGGAGCCTGGGTGACTCGGTGCCGCATGAGAGGCCACAAGGGCGCGACTCGGTCCAAGGCCCCCATGGCCGCACTTAACCATGCGGCCACCAGGTCCTCAGTCGAGTCACGGGCAAGTCCACAGGCATTGGCCCAAGCTCCCTCTGGAACCTTACTGGGTCCATCAGGAGCCTGGGGCGGAACCATATAGGAATATTTGGCTCCGCCTCCCCGCGGTGAGGTGCGGCAATCTTGCCTCACAAGCAGGAGGTTGTGAGTTTGATCCTAGGTAGAGGTAGAGTCCTGCTTCAGCAGGGGGTTGGACTAGATGACCTGCAAGCTCCCTTCCAACTCTGTTAATCTGTTAAAGTAAGGTCTGCAGCTGAGATCTATCTATCTATCTATCTATCTATCCATCCATCCATCCATCCATCCATCCATCCATCCATCCATCCATCCACCCACCTACTTCTGTATCTAATCATTGCATTTATTGGCCACCCATCTTATCACAGGGAGCTCTGCAAAGATGGTGGAGATGCCCACAGTGTGGTGGTTGGTGCAACCTGATTTCCAGAGATCTGGTGAGGCTTCCACTGCTGTGGGGATGTACTTGGGGGGGACCCTTCCCCATCTCTGAGGCTGAGGGGTTTGGAGCTCCTTTCTTCCTGGTTTATTTGGATCCATTATTCAGGGTCTCTCAACTGGCGGTGGGAGGCATTAATATGGACTTCTTGGCCCAGAAGGGGGAACTGGGGGGGGGGGGGGGCTGAGGGAGGGAGGGGGAGAACTGAGGAGACAGGAAGGTCTATTCTGACAGAGAAGAACAGAGGATGGCCCATATCCCAGGTCCACCGCTTGGAAGTTCTCCCACTCAACGTCCCTCAGATTCTCCTCTCAGGGCCTGGAGACCAGATCCTGGGTGGCTCTGGGTTCAAGCTGTGGCTTCTCAATGCCTGGTTGAGGTGGGATTGGACTCTGTTCTCCTCCAGGGGGTTCACAGCCGTGTCTGACCAAAGCCGGGTTCTGCCCAGAGAGGAGGAAGCCCCTTCTCGGCCAGGAATGAGCCCCCCCAATGCCTGAGTTTGTCCCAGGGGAGACCCCAGAGAAAAGGAGGAGGGGGGGATGTGGTCATCCAGGGTTTCTTAGGGGCTTTGAGGATGCGCCACTGGACCTCTGCTTTGTCTCAGGGGGGCTGCGAGGACACGGGCCTGGTGAAGTAGGTTGTGTGAATGTGGTCCTTGCAAGCAGAAAAGTGTCCCCAATTCAGGTAGTCTTCGACTTACGACCACAATGGAGCCCAACATTTCTGTTGTTAAGTGAGACATCGGTCAATTGAGTTTTGTCCCATTTTATGACCTTTCTTGCCACAGTCGTTAAGTGAATCATTGCAGTTCTTAAATTAGTAACGGATGTTAAGTGAATCTGGCTTCCCCACTGACTTTGCTTGTCATAAGGTCGCAAAAGGGGATCACGTGACCCTGGGACACGGCCATAACGGCCATAAACATGAATCAGTGGCCGAACATCTGAATTCTGACCACGTGACTCTGGGGAGGCTGCAAAGGTCGTAACTGTGAAAAATGGTCATAAGTCACATTTTTTAGTGCTGTTGTAACTTTGAACGGTCACTAAACAAACTGTCATAACTTGAGGACTGCCTGTGTATCCAATTGTTCAGCTTCTCTCCCATGAATTGATCCACTTCGGAGTTCCCATAATCCACCGACTCCTCGGCCAACAGGTTCAACCTCAGGAAACAAACCATGGTTAAAAGTGGCACAGGTGGTTTTATATATATTCTCCCTATACGAAGCTGCCATTGTCAGTTTCATGTTTTTAAACCAAATTTCCTCCCAGCTTTGAAAATCCAGTGTGCGTCCTTTATTCCGTCCCCAAGCAATCATACAACCCTTGACCCCTTCCTCCCCCACATCTAATAACAGTAAATATGAGTAGCACTTAGAGAGCATCCCTTTCTCCTTCCCCAAAAGGAACCATGTCCAATTCCTGTATAAAGGGATAGATTCCTTCAGCCTGCTGGTCTTTTTTGTAGCTTGAGAGTATCTGGGAGTATGGCCACCAATCCATATTGTATCCTTGTGAGATGAATGTTTCCCTGGTCTTCAGGTTCCCCTGAGCATCTAAGATCTCCTCATAGGTCAAGGTTTTCTCCCCTCTATCTAGTGTTGGGTAGACGAGGGCTTCCTGAATGGAAATCCAACACGGCACCTTCAAATATATCCCCAAATTCTCCCAAGTGTAGCTCAAGGTCCTACGAACAAGATGGTCATAGAAGTGTTTGGGTCGCTCAGATCCAGGCCAAATATAATAACGCCAACCATCCTGGGGGCCCCAGCCTTCAATTGTCAGGAGCCACGGTCTTCTCAGAGTCATCCACTCTTTCAACCAAGTTAGTAATGCCGCCTGGTAGTAGAGCTGCCAATTGGGGAGGCCAAATCCTCCTCTGATTCTAGGTTCCTGCAACATTTAAAGTTTAATTCTAGGCTTTTTACCTTGCCAGATGAATTTCAAAACAGCTCTATCCATTTCATTGAAAAAAAAAATATCCAATTTCACAGGAGCCGATTGAAATAAAAATAGCCATTTGGGGAGGATACACATTTTAATAACTGCTATTCTCCCCATAAGGGAAAGTTGCAGGTTCTTCCATCTTCCAAAATCTTTAACCATCAGATTGTAAAGATGAACATAATTATCTTCCTTTATGGAACTGCATCTCCCTGTCAACCATATTCCCAAGTATTGGATCTTATTTACAATCGTCAAACCCACTAGTTCTTCAAGTTGCTGTTTCTGTCTTTGGGTCATATTTTTAACAAGCATTTTAGTCTTATCTTCATTAATAAGTAAACCTGCCATTGGAGAAGTGACCGGGTTCAGTGGGTTGTATGGATCTCAGCAGAGTCAGTCAGGGGTGGTGGTTGTAAAATCCCAGGAGAGCCTGAGTTCCAGTCCTGCCCTGGGCACTAAGCCAGCTCGGAGACTCTGGGCCAGCCACTCTCTCAGAGCCCTGGGAAAGAGGCAATGGCAATCTCTTCTGAGCAGCCTTGCCGAGATCTCTGGGTCAGCTTCACCTGGGGGCTTTCTGACCCCCTTCACTCCCAGGAGGCCTCCCTGCGCCTGGCTCCCTCCATTTGAAGTCTGGACTGACCACAAAAATCTGGAGGCTCTCAGGACCCCATGGAAACTATCACCCAAAGAAGTCCGATGGGCTCAAAGCTTCAACCATCTCAACTTCATCCTCAAGCACATTCCAGGGAGAAGAACTTTCTAGGTGACGCCCTCTCCTGCATGCCCCAGTACAAGTGTGAATAGGAGCAGGTGGTGGACGCCATCATTCCCTCTACCGGAATAGCTGCCCAGGTGACCACCAGACGGCAACGTCATGACCGGCAAGACTGTGAAGTCTGGACTTAATGAGAGACAAGAGGCAGCTGAGGAAAGCTGAACACCAAGATTGATTCAGAAAACACAAAGAACAACTATGGACAGCAGGATGACAACTCTCCCTGCTTGACCGCTATTTATACAGAAGCTGCCCAGCAGGGGAACCAATAGGAAAGCTCAGACAGCCCGTGTTAGTTTAGGGAGATGGGGGAGCCCTTGGACATCCCCAACTCACCCTCAAAGATGTCGGCGTATTCAGCCAAGATGTCTCTCCACGATAGGCTGTCTGCTAGTGACCTGGTGCACTCCTAACCCAGATAGGCCCAGGGAAGGGAACCAATCAAGCCCCAGCAAGGCAGGCAGGAGCTTCCCCACAACCAGGACAGGTAGGGAACCATGAAAGTCCCCAGAGTCAACATGGAAGGAGTAACTACCCAGGGTGGGAATGGGAGTCCCCTAATAGTCCTTAAGGGTCGTGTCCGCAGGGTCAGCTGCTTGCAGGACAGAGAGGGGCATAGCTTGCTGAGGTCAGCCCAAGAGATGAGGGATCAGGACGATCCCAAGTCAACCTTCATAGAGTACGGGGGGCCCTCCAGGAGTAGGGAGACCGTGATCCTCTTCGAGTCAGCCGATGCCTTGCTGACTGACACTGCGGGGCTGTCAGGAGGATCTCCATGGACGATGTAGCAGTCAGCTCCTCTGGGCGGCTGGTAGCGTTGTTGCTGGTGCGGCAGTGCTGGTCGGACAGCTGCCAGTGGGGATGTTGGCTGGACATCGGCTTGGAATGGCAGACTTGTACTAGGAGGGCTTTTTTATAGCAATTCCGGCAGATGGCTGCTTTGAAAGGGAAAGTGGCATGGGCATGATTCTCATCACAGTCCAGGCAGGCAGTGACACTGGGACGGCTGGTCGTCTGCTGAGGAAACCGTCTAGTTTGGGCTCTGAGATGGTCCACCTGGTCCTCCTCCTAGTCCTCCAGAGGCTCCAGTTCATCGATGAAGCACGCTGGCTGAGATGGAGCGATTGGTTGCTGATAGAGGTTTATCTCAGGGGTAGACTGGTCAGATAGCTCAGAAGCTCAGGCTTCCTCCACGGCCATCTGGAGCGTGATGTCAGCCTGGGCGAGTAGTCGTCGTTTCAAGCGGAGGTCTTCCACAAACGAATTGCTCCACTAGGGAGTCACCTAGATCCCCGAACTCGCATGGGAGAGTTGCCACCCAAAGGGATTGGAGGAATTGGCTGACCGATTCTGTGTCCTTCTGGACACATGGCCGGAAGACATAGCGGAGGACGATCCAGGATGGCGTCGGGGCTTAGTGGTGCTTCAATTGAGCGAGGAGCGTTTCCCCATTGAGTTCATACACGGCCAATGGCCATGCGAGAGTCCTGGCCATTGTGAACATCTGGGGACCGAGCAGCTGAGGAAAATAAAGCTACATTTGGGGTCCGAGGGCAATTGAGGATAATTGTTAGCAATCAGGAAGCCCTCGAACCGCTCCAAAGACCCAGCCCATGACTCCATAGCGGCATTAAAAGGCGCAAAGGGCGGCAGAGTAGCCATTGCGGAATGTCTGAGGTAACTTGAAATGAGAGGAAGGGAAAAAAACCCTCCTTTGTCTTGTTTTCTTCGTAGCTGTCAAGGAATGAAGCAGAATGAAGATGTTCAGGCGAAAACCTTCAGCCCCCTTCACTCCTCGTCGCCTGTGTTGAGTTTGGGCTTCATGAAGAGGCAGCTGAGCTAAGCTGAACAAGAAGATTTACTTGTAATAGGCGAGAAGCAACTATGCACAGCAGAAGAGGATCTCTCCCTGCTTGACAGCTATTTATACAGAAGAGGTCAAGCAGGGGAACCAATAGGGGAGCTCAGACATCCCGCCCTCAGCCAGCCGCGTCTTAGCCAATCAGAAGCAGCTGAGCGATTGCCTGCTGTCAATCGTAAGTCCAGGAACTTGTGAGTGGTCGTAACTGGAGGACTTTGGGAACTGGTCGCAAAAGACTTAGCACTGTCCACCATTAAGAACCATCTTTCCCAGCGGCCTCCATGTTTCCAGTCTCTTTTCCCCCACTTGCAACTGAACCCAGATGGACGTTTCTCCCAACAGCAGGAAAAGAGGACCTGATATTAGTGGATCTTCATTCAGACTTCTGGGAAATTGAACTTCTCCCTCACTTGCCTGCTGGATCTACCACTAGGACAGGGGGGTCAAACTCAAGGCCCAAGGGGCGGATCCAGCCCACAGGGTGCTTAGATCTTCCCTGGGGAGGGAGGGGGGCTGGAAACAGTAAAGGACCAGAGAAAACGGAGCTTGGGGATGGGGGGGATGTGGCCCCAGATGCCCCATTTCCTCTAGGAGAAGGCAGAGCCTTGACCTGTGGGATGTGTTGGTGCTGGTTCTCATCTGAAATTTCACAATGTTGTTTGGTTAACATGAAAAGGGGAAGATGCTACAGGTGTTATGTCGCCCTTCCATGCAGCTCCATCATTCCTCTCAACCCTGGAGACTTTCAAATGGGTGGACTTCCAACTCCCAGAATTCCCCACACAGCTGAACTTAAGAAACATGGGAGCAAATGGGAGTTGACTGCACAGAACACAATTTCCCTTGCAGTCTAAAAGTTTTGAGGTTCATTCAGAGGGGTTAAAACAACTGCCTCAAACCTCTGCTTCTGCCCCCATTTTGCTCCTTCAACTTCACTCCATGCAAGAAAATTTGTTACCCCTTTGGTATTGCTGACTTCTAGGTAGAGCAGTATTCCTCCATCTTGGCATCTTTAAGATGGGTGAACTTCAACTCCCAGAATTCCCCAGTCCTTCATCTTTGCTGGCTGTGGGATTCTGGGAGTTGAAGTCCAGCCATCTTGAAGTTGCCAAGGTCGAGACCCCCTGAGCCAGGGGTGTGTGTGTGTGTGTGTGTGTGTGTGTGTGTGTGTCAACTGAGGTAAAAGTGCTTAAAACAAGTGACCTAACACAGTCATTGTCTGAGCACGATGCACATGATGGGGCCACAATGCAAAAAGTGGGCTTCCTTTGTGTGAGGATGGAACACAAAGAAAAAACTAATAATAATAACAATAAAGGTAAAGCAGAATACTTGACTCTTCTGGGATTATTTTTTCAGGAATGTAATTTAATCTATTTAATTTAACATGTTTCAAGGAACCTAAATTGGGGTTGGGGTGATATGTACAAAGCTTTCTTCAGAAGAAAGATTTCCTGTGTCTATTTCCCTTTTCTAAAACTTATCTCAGTGTATTGAGAAGCCATAATTGGCCGTTCACTGATTTAATAAGAGCGATGGGGAAAGTGGAGTTTAAGAGACAATGAAATAGGGAGCCGTCTTTTGATCCAAGCATTCAGACGGTTGCAGGTTTCCACCTGCTGCAAAATGGGAGAAGCAGTTTCTGCTTTTGGCCTCATCTTTCATGATTGCCCTGGAGATGCTTTGATGGGAAGAGATCCAGGCAGCCCTGATCTTCAGGAGGGGGTGGGGGGAGTCCAAAGTCTGAAATTACTAATAATAATAATAATAATTTAATTTATAACCCGCTCTCTCTCCCAGAAGGGACTCGAGGCGGGACTTAGACACTTTTTGCCTGAAGCCAAGTTCTCCAGCAGGAAAAGTTTTCATTCAGAGTCAGTGGGAGGAGAAGCTGCCCCTGATTCCCTGGGTCTCTGCCCAGAGTCTCCCCTGGAGGATTTGGCCAAAGAGCAGAGCAAAAACTTTTCTCATACTTCTCCAACTAGTTTTTGCACTCAAAGTTTGTTGGCCGTTTCTCTGGAGGGAAATGAAAGGGAAATAATCCCCACGTGGCTCATAATGATAGAGGCAGAGATTGAATTAAATCTGTCATTTACATTTGAGAAGTTTCGCATCTCCATCCTTGAAAATGGCCCGGAGGGAATACAGGGCACCTCTGGCTGAAGAAAAAGAAATCTGACATTTGTTGGCACAGTAGTTAAAGAGAAAATCCCAGGGGTCAGTTTATGCCCAAGCATGTCACAGATCTGAAATAGCTCTCTCTTATTTCAGGGAGCAGAATAAATTTACTTTACTTTGAAAGTTAATGCTCAAAGGCATTGTCACAAAACAGCTGATGCAATAATGTGTCTGTTCTCCAAGAACACAACCAGGCTCAGTAGAAACTAGTATCAGAACTTTGTGTAGTTAAACAAAGACCACACATACCCAGAGGGAGGGGGGAGTGTTTCTGTGTCTTTGGAAAAAGTTCTTGTTTACAGGCTGACTTTTAGCTCTGCAGAGGAACTGGAGCAGGTGTTACACCTCTCCCCTATAATTTTGGAAGCCCTGGGGATTTCTTCCTCTCTTCTCTCCAAGACGTTTTCTGTCACCTTGGAAACAGCCTCCTGAATGAGAAATACAATGCAAAGTTAAAATGCAGTTTTAGAAGGGAAAAAATAATTTTAAAAATCTGCTAAAAAATAAAATAAAATGCTACCCTCATTGTAAACAATAACTGGCTTGGCCTGAGATGGAGACTTTGTGTGTCTCTGCACACTCTGACCTTCCTGCTCTCCTGCTCTTTTCCCACTTGGGAGGCTTCTTTCCAAATGTGACAAATCAGTCCAGTGAGATTCATCTGAGTCCATTTGAAGACAGACAGTTAAAAAATCCTTATTTTAATCCATCTTGACTCAGGCAGCCTCAAAATCCAAGGTCTCCATGGAGCTTTTGGTCTTCTATGGTATTAGAAATCCATCCCAAATTCCGAGGTGCTTCCCCTCCCTCCCTCCCTTCATCAAAGTCATGGATTCAAATGAGGGTGAATCCAACACAGAGTAGAACAGGGGGACCAGATTGAATAACTGATGGCCAGTCCATTTCCTTCAGGTGGTGAAGATCTGGGCCAGCATGGAATGGTCCCCCTGTTGAGGTTGTGGGTTCTCCACACCTGGAGATTCCTGAGAAGGGGATGTAGACAGAGGCTTCTCATGGATGGATTGGATGGTTTCCCTGCATAAGGCAGAGGGTTGGTCTGGATGATTTTGCACTCCATTCCAAGTCTATTCTTCCATTTTTTCCCAGTAGCCCTGACTATGTCTATTTCTCAATTTCTCAATCAATTTGTCTATTTATCCACACCCAAACACTTTTTATTTGAAAGATTAACTTTTTAATAGTTGAACATCTAGTACCTAAGTCAAGAAAATCATCATTTTCTTGTTTATTCCATTAAGCCAGATTCCAGAATGACTCTAGATGACAATACAACACACAAAATCCAAATGCAATTCCAATCAGAAGAGGAAGAATAAAAGAAAAAGAAGCTAAAAAAGAAGTAGATGGTGATTCCACTAGCAGTGAATATGTTAAATGTTGCATGATTCACTGGGTGAGGAATTTTGGTCATAATATTGGAGCACATTGTAGTAATGTGGACTCCATTAACATTTAGAATAGCCAAATAAAAGAGTTGGAAGGAACTTTGGAGGTCTTCTAGTCCAACCTGGGCGAAGCGCAGGGGGGTTGGGGGTGGGAGGCTGGGGGGGTTGGGGGTGGGAGGCACCGTCTTACGGTGGTTCTCCTCCTACCTCTCTGGCCGATCGCAATTTGTGTTGACAGGAGAGCAGAGGTCGACCTCGAGACCCCTCGCATGTGGGGTGCCTCAGGGGTCGGTCCTCTCGCCTCTCCTGTTTAACACATATATGAAGCCGCTGGGTGAGATCATCCGTGGTTTTGGGGTAGAGTACCATCTGTACGCTGATGATACACAGCTGTACATTTCTACCCCAAACCACCCCAACGATGCCGTAGCAGTGATGTGCCAGTGCCTGGAAGCCGTGCGGATCTGGATGGGAAGTAACGGACTCAGGCTCAACCCGACCAAGACCGAGTGGCTGTGGTTTCCGGCTGCCCGATTCAACCAGCTGACTCCATCGCTGGCCATAGGGGGCGAACATCTTGCCCCTGTGGATGGGGCGCGCAACTTGGGTGTCCTCCTGGATGCCCGGCTGTCCATGGAAGATCAAGTGACAGCCGTGGCCAGGAGGGCGTTTTACCAGGTTCGCCTGGTTCGCCAGTTGCGCCCCCTATTGGATCGGGACGCCCTTCGCACAGTCACTCATGCTCTCGTGACATCGCGACTGGACTATTGTAACTCTCTCTACATGGGGCTCCCCTTGAGGTGCACCCGGAGACTTCAGATGGTTCAGAATGCAGCCGCGCGGGCAATCTTGGGTACCTCCAGATTTGCCCACATAACTCCACTTCTGCGCAAGCTGCACTGGCTGCCGGTCATCTTCCGGGTGCGCTTCAAGGTATTAGTCATCATTTTTAAAGCGCTCCATGGCTCGGGACCTAGCTATCTGCGGGATCGGATCCTGCCGCATACATCCTCACGGCCGATTCGCTCCCACAGAGAGGGACTTCTCCGGGTGCCGTCCACTAGACTCTGTCAGCGGGCGACGCCCAGGGGAAGGGCTCTCTCTGTGGCGGGCCCAGCCCTCTGGAACGACCTTCCCCCCGACATCAGAACAACCACGGACTTCCGCTCCTTCCGTCTGAAATTAAAAACTCATCTTTTCCGTTTGGCCGGCCTTGGTTAGCCTCTCTCTACAGGGTTTAGCTGTTTTTAACTGGGTATTTTAGCAGATTAAGGGGATTTTAGCACAGGCTCATATTTAATTTTTTCTTAATTGTATGTGTATATTGTATTGTGGTTTTAGTTTCCCTGTGCACCGCTCCGAGTCCCTATGGGGAGAGGAGCGGTCTATAAATTAAATTATTATTATTATTATTATTATTATTATTAACCTGCATCTCAAGCTGGAAGCACTAAACAATTTCAGAGAAACGCCTCTCCAACCTCTTCTTGAAAACCTCCCTCAATGGAGCAGCCACAAATTCCAGGATGCAAAATCTTCCACTGATGAATAGTTTTTCCCTGTCACGGAATTTCTCCTGGCTTCTCAGTTGGATCTCTCTTCGCTGAGCTCCCATCCGCTGCTCCTTTTTCCTGCCTTCAGGGGCTCTGGAGGATAAATGGAGCCTGCTCTTCTCCGGGACAGCCGGTCAAGTGTTTGACGAGGTCATCCCAGACCCTGCAGCCCTTCTCTTCCTTAGACCAGACATGCTCCGTCCCTTAATCCAGGGGTCCCATAACCTCCAGGCCCTGGACAGACATCGCCCTGCAAGCCCCACCCACAGCCCACGACCCCCCCATCCTCTCTGGTCAGTGGGAAAACCTCTCTCCACGGATCCGGTCCCTGGGGCCCAAGAGGGGGGCGGGGGCTGCCTTAATGGACCATCATCTGGTTCAGCCTCCAGACCACCACCCCTTTCTTGCTCCTCTGCCCACTGAGGGACTGAGGCCAAGGGGGTTGGGGAGAGCTGACAGCGGACACCCCCCCCCCCAAATCTGCCCCGAGGGTCCCATATCAGGCCTATCAGGCTCGCAAGAGGTGCGAAGGGTGGCTCGGAGAGCCGGTAGTGGCAGCGGTGGGAGCCCCACCTCACCCGCCCAGATGTCGTTACTTCGTGGTTTTTACTCACTGCATTTTCAGCCCCGCCACCTTGCCTGACGTGGCTGCCACGCCTTCGCCTTCATCAAGGGCTGCAGGAGGAGGAGGAGGAGGGGGCGTCTCTCCCTTTGGGAAGCGGGCTTAATTTCACTGTGCTGCTGCAAATGAACCCAGAGGACGGCTGCTTCGGGCGGCTTTTTAAATCCCACAAACAGTGGCGAGAAAGGCGACGGAGCTGGGCTAGGAGAAAGAGAGAGCGAAAGAGAGCAATAGAGGGAGAACGAGAGGGAAGGAAAGAGAAAGGAGGAGGAAGGCGGGAAGAGAAATAGGGGGAAGAGGGAGAGAGAGAGAGAGAGAGACGGAGGGGAGGGAGGGAAAGAGAAAGGGAGGAAGGAAATGTTTTATTGTCAGTGTTTAGTATATGAAAATATCCTCATCCACATAGAATCACATTTCAAAAAGGAACCTAAGATTTTTAAAGGCTTTAAAAACTCTGCGCCCACCCAGTCACATGACCACCAAGCCACGCCCACGGGGCAAAATTGATGGGAGTGGAGGTGTCAGCATCCTCCCCTTTCTTGCCTGCCTCCAGGTAAGGCTGGACGAGCAGCCGCCTCGCCTGGAGCTTTTCCTCCGCTGCGGATGGACCCTGCCCCAGTTCAGGTGGGGCCGGAGGGAGCAGGGCAGGGGAGTTTCAGGAGGACACCGGGCTCCTCCTGGGGGTGTGTGGAGGGCTTAATGACCTCACCCACCCAGGCTAAGCGGCCCCTCGCTCTCCGTTGCCGATGAGGAGCGAGGACTCCTGCCGAGGGGCCAGTCGGTCTTCGGAGGGGCTGCTGGGCTTTGGGGGACCTTCCCCATTGAGCAGCCAGACTTCTCAGAGGATCGGAACATTCGAGGTGGGGGGGGGATCAGCCGCTGCTTCTCCTCCCACAAAAGGGAAGGGAAGGGAGGGGGGCAAATGGGCCCTTTCGCTTGGAATCCCTTGTTGGGAGCTCAAAGCCTGGCTGGATTCCTTTCCCATTGACAGGGATCCCAAAACCTCTTAATTCTGAGAAGCTTTTGGAATTGGATGGACTCACCTGGCAGTGGGACAGACCCAATCACGGGAACCGAACCAAGGATGAAAGGGAAGAGTTCGACCCCATGGATCTTCCCAAGAAATCCGTTTTTTCCAGAACTGGTTTAATTGTGGTAGATGCTGAGAGGATCCTCGGAATGTCCCGGGGGCAGCATAGAGCAGGGGGCTGCGACCTTGGCAACTTTGAGCCTGGGGGGCTTCGACTCCCAGGATTTGCTTTGCTGGCTGGGGGATTCTGGGAGTTGAAGTCCTCCCGGCTTAAAGCTGCAAAAGTTGGAGACCCCTGGCACAGAGTCTGTTTTTGTGGTTGCTCTTCTTTCCTTGGGTGTTCTCTTTTGCTCTTATGCACTGACCGGCCAAGGGGTGTTGCACATAAGATGGGAGTCCCGTCACTCTTTGGAACAACCGAAGAGGCTGCAGTGCTTCTTCTGGGAGACCTCCTGTCCGAAGACAAAATCAAGGCGGCATCAATGAAGGAGGGATTTGCTGTCTGGAAAGAGGGAAGGAAATAAATCCACTCACTTTTTTCTATTATTACTTGTGCAACCTATGGACTAAAATTCTCCTTCTTCATCACTGTGTGTGTTTTCCCCCCTTTTTCTCCTCTATTTTACACAAGAATTTCTCTACTTTGGAATATAAGAAAAGATATAAAAGGAAACAGAGAATCCTGGCAAGAGAGGGAAGGGCTCTCCTGCTGCTTGCTTTGTTGATTGGGAGGAAAGCTCCTCACTGGACAATTCAAAGCCTCCCAGTTTGTTTACAGAGAGTGAGAAGAACCGAAGGAGTTCAGGAGTTCTTCTGAACTCCGCTTTCCAACTAGAGAAAGTGAAAATAACCTTGCAAAAATCCTTCAAGCCAGAGCTGCAATAATTATCAAATGGAAACTATGGCACAATTTCAGCAGCAGAAAGAAGCTTTAAGTCTGCAAAAGGTCAGGTTTGGAATCTCCAATACATTTGAGAGGGTGGAGAAGACGCTGGAAATTCTAGAGCAGCTAAACGGTAAAATATAATATAATAATAATAATAATAATAATAATAATAATAATAACAACAACAACAACAACAACAACAACAACAACAACAACAACAACAATAATAATATTTTATTTATAAACCGCCTCCTCTCCCCAAAGGGACTCGGAGCGGTGCACAGGGAAATTAAAAAACCAATATACAATACATAAATAGATAAATAGATAAAATACAAATTAAACAAAATTATCCCTGTGCTAAAATCCCCTGTATTAAAATTACGCTAAAATCCCCTAAAACCCTATTAAAAGAAGGAAGACTAACCTAGGCCGGCCAAGCAGAAGAAGTGTGTTTTCAGTTTTTGACGGAAGGAGCGGAGGTCCGTAGTTGTTCTAATTTCGGGGGGAAGGTCGTTCCAGAGGGCTGGATGATGAAGAAGCCAGACGTGATGATCAAGTGGAAAAAGTGGAGGGCAGAGTCCTAAAAGCCGAAGAGAAAAATGATCACAAAGAAATCAAATCTGCTGATTTTTAGGCTGATTGGTTTGTGTCTGGAAATGGAAAGAGTGGAATACGGAAAGGGGAATGAAATGGAGAGGAACTCTACCCCAGACACAGGAGGAGAACAACCAAAAGAATTGATGGATTTAAAGAGAGACATTTTATTAGCAACATCATTGATAACCCCACTGACAACTAAAGATAAGCTGATCAAGGAAACAGAATGAGGGCATCGAAATCCCTATGGGAGAGACTCAATAAGCCATGAGTTGCAAAGAGGAGTCTATGTCAGTCTGATCAAGGAGATGAGTAGAGGACGGAGACCATCAATGGCAGAAGACATGGGATTGTTTTGCTATTGGAAAGATACCGGCTGACAGATGAAACGGCATAATCTGGAACTAGTTCAACTTTGTGAAATTTAGTAACAATAGATTTGGTTAAATAAACAATTGATAATGGTAACAATGTATACACATATATTGGCATGACAAGTAGTAATTGGATATGAATATTGAATGGTACTTATGAAGGAAGGTTAGGAATTATTTGGTTATATATAAAAGCTAATAAAAAAGAACTAAGATAAATTTAGCTAAGTTTTGATTATTAGCGAGGGGGGGATGTTATGATAATGGATAGAGTTAAATGAAGGAGGGATAATCAATGGAGGTGGCCCCTTCGAAGGACTCCAGAGGGCCCAGGAAAGAGGCTTCCTTCCCAAGGCAGCTGAAGGAGACGAGAGGCTTCCATGGTGGTTCATGGAGTTGGGCTCCCTCGGCTGAATTCTGCAGGGCCCCCCGAAGCCTCCACCCCCTGGGGGGACCTTCCTGTGCCCCGCCTGAAAGGGCTCTGCCGTGGGGTCCTGCAAAGGGGGCGGAGGGGCCCCACCAGGGCTGGGCTTGGCTGAGGAGGGCCAGATCCCATCCGGATCCCCCCAAAGGTCCTGGAAGCCCAGTTAGCCCCCCTCTAAGGAGCCCCAGGAACTCTGCTCCGGCCTCGGCCTCTTCCTCTGGCCAGGACCAGCCTCTGGGTCAGCTTCACACGACCCCTGATTCCCCCGGGGGAACAACACCCACCTTCTGGGTCCCCAGCAACCCAGCCCAGACGGGGGATCCTGGCATCTCCCCCTCCCCATTTCCTTTGCCTCTCCCTGGGGCAGAGCCCCTCCCCTCCCCTGCAAGGCCGGAGGGACCCCTCCCCCCATGGGGCAGATAAGGAGGAAGAAGCCCCCGGCTGCCCCAGGGGGAGATTGGCAGCAGAGGCCAAGGCTGAGTTCCTTTCCTCCCCCTGGGCCCCACCAGCCCCACCTGGCCTGCAGGTGCCCAGGACTCACCTGGGAGCCCCACCTGTCCCCACCTGTGATGTCAGAGCCCCTCCCCCTCCCAGTCAATCCCAAGGAGGGCCCCTCCCTCAGAGGTGAGCTTTCCTACAGCCCCTGAGCTGCCCAGAGCAGATGGGGAGAGTGGGGGGCTCCCCCAGCCTCCCTCCCTGGAGGCCACCTGGGAGTGAAGGGGGTCAGAAAGCCCCCAGGTGAAGCTGACCCAGAGATCTTGGCAAGGCTACTCGGAAGAGGTCGCCATTGCCTCTTTCCCAGGGCTCTGAGAGAGTAGCTGGCCAAGGGCCTCCTAGCTGGCTTAGTGCCCAGGGCAGGACTGGAACTCAGGGTCCCCTGGGATTTCACAACCACCACCCCTGACTTACTCTGCTGAGATCCACACGACCCACTGAACCCAGTCACTTCTCCAATGGCCCCATCTCCATGTGCCACTTTTAACCATGGTTTGTTTCCTGAGGTTGAACCTGTTGGCCGAGGAGTCGGTGGATTATGGGAACTCCGAAGTGGATCAATTCATGGGAGAGAAGCTGAACAATGGGATAGGAAAGCAGTCCTTAACTTACAACACTCCGTTTAGTGACCAATCAAAGTTACAACAGCATTGAAAAATGTGACTTATGACCGTTTTTCACAGTTACAACCTTTGCAACCTCCCCAGAGTCACATGGTCAGAATTCAGATGTTTGGCCACTGATTCATGTTTATGGCCATTATGGCCATGTCCCAAGATCATGATCCCCTTTTGCGACCTTCTGACAAGCAAAGTCAATGGGGAAGCCAGAGTCACTTAACAACCGTGTTACTAATTTAAGATTCACTTAACAACTGTGGCAAGAAAGGTCATAAAATGGGCAAAACTCACTTAACCGATGTTTCACTTAACAACAGAAATGTTGGGCTCAATTGTGGTCATAAGTTGAGGACTACCTGTATTGGGACACCTTTCTGCTCGTAAGGACCACGTTCATACAACCTACCTGACCAGGCCGGGGTCCTCGCAGCCCCCCCAGAGACAAAGCAGAGGTCCAGGCAGAGCCTCCTCAAAGCCCCTAAGAAACCCTGGATGACCACATCCCCCCCCCTCCTCCTCTCCTCTGGGGTCTCCCCGGGGACAAACTCAGACATTGTGGTGTGCTCATTCCTGGCCGAGAAGGGGCTTCCTCCTCTCTGGGCAGAACCCGGCTTTGGTCAGACACGGCTGTGAACCCCCTGAGGAGATTAGAGTCCAATCCCACGTCAACCAGGCATTGAGAAGCCACAGCTTGAACCCAGACCCACCCAGGATCTGGTCTCCAGGCCCTGAGAGGAGAATCTGAGGGACGTTGAGTGGGAGAACTTGCAAGCGGTGGACCTGGGATATGGGCCATCCTCTGTTCTTCTCTGTCAGGATGGACCTTCCTGTCTCCTCAGTTCTCCCCCGCTCTCACTCAGCCTCCCAGTTCCCCCTTCTGGGCCAAGAAATCTATATTAATGTCTCCCACCCCCAGTGAAGAGGCCCAATCCCTGAACAATGGATCCAAATAAACCAGGAACAAAGGAGCTTCAACAGCTTTGGATACAGAAAGTCTCAGCCTCAGAGATGGGAAGGTCAAAGAGAAGGTTCTTCTCCCACAAACTGCATCCCCACAACAGGGGAAGTGTTGGAATGAACAAACCATGGTTCAGGCACAATAGCTTGCCCATAGAAAGCAAGTGGATTTGTAAGCCTAGGACCAGGAGGTACCACCCTATTATTTTTCCACCTCCCCCGAAAGTTATGGCTTCACAGGAAACGAAACTGAAGTGAAGAAACGAAACAAGATGTAACCAGGAGGAATTGTAACACCTCCCTTAGGAATTTATGTAGATAGTAAGAGGAGACTGTAACCCCTCCTTTATCTAGAGAACCTAATAAATACAGCCATCTCACCTGAAGACGAGGCTGGCTTTTGCTGAAGCCTTTGTGTGCTTAGCTTATTCCCAGAGCAGCCCACTGAATGGGGATGGATGCTGTCGGAGGAGGCTTAATCACCCTCCATTGATATGCTAATCTCCTCATCTGGCGACCCTCGACGTGACGTTAGCAAGGCTAAGACCTTCGAAGCAAGGTAAAAAAAAACCCTTCTGATGTACGTTTTCGGAACCTCCATGCCACACGCTTGAGAGAAGCTGCGCGCATCGTCCTATCTGAAACAAGATTTGGATAACGTAAGTATGGAGGTAAAATTCTCAAAGCAGAAGGCCGAGCACCTTAAGGAGCTGAGAGAATTAACCGACTCTTGCATAAAGCTCACTGCAAACGGGGGGGGGGGGGTCTCTTCCGCGCCCAAAGAAAAAAGAGCTGACTAATTTGCTTACTTCTTTTTGGAACTAGTGCCCTCATTACCCTGAAAAGGGCTCTTTAAAATTATCAACATGGACTAAACTGGGGGATTACCTTCATGCAGCCCCGAGAGCCCCCATCAAAATTGTAAATACGTGGCGGGTAGTCATGGAATGCTTAACGATCCACCATAAATTCTCCGGTCAAAAACTGGCCGAGCCCGCCTGGAAGTTACTCCTCCTCCGCATGATTCCGCCCCCTCCCTCCTGTGCTAAGATTTGAAAATTTATCTTTACCACCACCTTTTCTTTAAGGAAAAAAGAACGTAACTCTCTGCTCCTTTAACACCAGAGCAATCTTAAACTTTTTACACTCTTTTATATTGCTAAGTGGGCAATTAAGCAAACAAAGACCTTTTGAGCTAGTAAGGATGCAAATTAAGTTAGGTTATATGAGGAAGGATGCAGATTGAGTTAGGATATATGATCTAAGCTTTACCATATGTTAGGTTATATGATTTGAAGTTTACAATGTTGATTAGAATAATTTAGAATAGTAAGAGTAATTAGAATGTAAAGAACAAAGGCTTTTTGAAGAACTAAGTTATTTTGGTGTAAAAGGGACAATCCCATTGAATTTTGTAGAATTTTCTTTCCATGTCCTTTGCACATGTGAATGAAAATCCTCTCAGAACTTTAACTTTGATCAAAGCATAAAGTGTGTCCTTTTTGTCTATGCAGGCCTCCTTTTAAATTTCTAATTTGGCTTATTGTGACTTGAACGTTTTCTATGGGTTTCAATGAATTTTTATCTAATATGATACAGCTGAACCCCTTTGAGGTTCGGCAGGCATTCAACATGGTGGGCTGGAGAAACTGATGTGGGCCACAGACTATGTCAAAGAGCGCTCCTGGTCACTTTTGCACCAGTGACATGGACTTGGCCGGACACCAGCAGATCCTGAATCTATCCAGATTTGAATGCCAGAGGCTTGCAGGACATTGTACTGTGTTAGGTGTATAGATATTTTCTTTTTCTTTTGGGAACAATGGAGTCTATTGTTTTCTGTTTGTACATGTGAAAAGGCCTTGTATGAATGTATTTAATCTGTGTTTTGAATGAGATTAGTTAGAAAAGATTGCATTGAATGGTGTGTGTCTGTTGGAATAAATGTGAAACTTTTAATTGTAAGGGTGTGGTCAGACCAAACCCTTGGTCTGCAAAATGGACACCAAAAAAGAATTCTGGTTGTTAGTTGCATGCCCTCCTCCAGGTGGGGGTAAAGGAAGAGCACTCCTTCCTCCCCAATATTGTTTACTCATGTTGCAAAAAACTTTTAAAATGAGCAGAAAAACTGCTGCCCCTTGCCCGCTTCCCCCCCCCTCTTGCCTGCATCTCTCTGAATACGGAGGGAAGAGGGGGAAAGAGGGAGGGGGGAAATCACACAGGGCAAACACACAAACACACACACATCTTACATTCACACACACACACACACACACACATCTTAAAGGGGACTCAAAGTACATCCACTCACTCACACACATACACACACACACAAAGAGAAAAAGAGACAGAAAGAAAAAGTAAGTGAAAGAGAGAGAGAGGAACAGAAAGTAAGAGAAATAAAGAAAACGTAAGTGATAGAGAGAGAGAAAAAGAAAGTAAGAAAGTGAGTAAAGAGAAGCAGTGAGTAAGAGGGAAAGAGAATAAGAGATAGAAGCAGAAAGCAGAAAGAAAGGGATTTTTAAGTGAGTGAAGCAGAAAGAAAGGGATTTTTAAGAAGCAGAAAAAAAGGGATTTTTAAGTGAGTTTCACAACATACCCATATTTGTTTACTAATAATCACATTTCACTTTTCACTTTTCACTTTTCTTTCATGAAATTCAATTAGCATAACCATTTTAAGGAACTGTAAAATAATCATTTTTCAGTTTTGCCAACAATCTTGGATTTTCTTTTGAACATTTTTTGAATTTTATTTTTATCCATACGCAGGAATGATTTTTTGCTATTTTGCCTGCATTTTAAAATTTTCTCACATACTTAATGAGTTACCTAGCTTCCATAACAATGAAGCTGGTTTTTCCCACATTTTGTTTTTTGATGTCAGACTTAAGATACTATCCCATCCTATGTCATTCGTTTGATTGTTTCTGACATCTGCCTTTGGAAAATTTCCTTCCATCTGAATTGTTTTTTGAATTTTTGATGATTATTGAATTAAAAGATTATTTTTTCTCCATTCCCTTGTATCCAAAGGGTCTTGTCCTGCTTGTAGTAAACAAGCACATTCTATTCCCATGGGAGTCAATCCCAGAGGAACAGAATGTAATCAAATTTGGCAAATGGATGTTACCCAATATGCTTCCTTTTCCCCATGGAAGTACATTCATGTATCCATTGATACGTACTCTGGGTTCATCATCGCCACCCCTCAAAGGGGTGAGGCTATAAAACATGTCATCAATCATTGTATTCGCTCTTTTGCTTCGTTGGGACGCCCAAATGAATTAAAAACAGACAACGGGCCCGCTTATCCAAGCATTTTCGGCCTTTTGTCAGAATTGGGGAATAATAAAGAATGCTCTAAACAGATATTCGGATACCAGGGGAAAAGGACCCCCCAGCCTCCCAGCGGTGCAAAACACATTAAACCTTTGTCTTTATGTCTTAAACTTTCTTAACCTCACCGGAAACCCCCCCACATCCACCGCTTGTCACTTTTCTTCTTCCCCCTCTGCTGAACATCAGCGACCGCTTGTCTATTACCGGCGCCTACCTGACCTGACCTGGCAAGGACCAGCAGAGTTCATCACGTGATAAAGTGGTTACGCCGCCATATTTGCAGACAACACCACTGTCTGGGTTCCTGGTCGTCACGTGCGTCCCTGTCACCTGAAACCATCCCAAGCTGTTCCTGCTCCTGTTCCTGCTCCAACCCTCGCATCAACTCCTTGAATGAACTCCTTGAACTCCTTGAGCTGGGTATGTCTAGTTTGATGAAGAGAAGGACCAGGGGAGACATGATAGCAGTGTTCCGATATCTCAGAGGGTGCCACAAAGAAGAGGGAGTCAAACTTTTCTCCAAGGCACCTGGGGGCAGGACAAGGAGCAATGGGTGGAAACTAACCAAGGAGAGAAGCAACTTAGAACTAAGGAGAAATTTCCTAACAGTAAGAACAATTAACCTCTGGAACAGCTTGCCTCCAGCAGTTGTGAATGCCCCAACCCTGGAAGTCTTTAAAAAGATGTTAGACAGCCATTTGTCTGAAATGGTATAAGATTCCTGCCCATGCAGGGGGTTGGACTAGAAGACCTACAAGGTCCTTTCCAACTCTGCTATTGTATTGTATTGTATTGTAATGCAGACCCTTGTTCCAGTTTCTCCAGAAAGGAGCCACGGCTGTTATCAGATGCACAGATCCGGAACAGATTTATTGCCCTTGTGCCTTTCTACACAGAGGTAAATATGTCAGCCACACACAGAACATTACCCCTGTTCCAGTTTATCACCCCTGCAGAATGACATTGACATTTGCAGCCTCTGAAGCCACCATCGGACTGTACACTTGCCAAAGCTTTGATGGAAAACACCTTGTGACCAAAGCAAAAGAGGTGGTTTTGCTAAACTTGGCTGCACATCCACCAGCACCTGACCATTTGACACGAGGGAAAAAGGACATCTTTCCCAACAGCCACCGATCCCGAAACCGCCGTTCGGTGCTTAACCAGGTCCAGCCCGAACAAAGATGGACACACCAACCATTTCTTCAGACATGGCAGATAAAAGAACTGTACTAAATTCAGCATTTAACAAGACGCAATTATATACATGGCTCCCTAATATAACATGGTTAAAAGAACTTTGTAATTACAATAATTGGTATTGTTGCTATGCTTGTTATGTTACGTTGCTGTATTCAATGTTTGCCTTCATTAATAATGATGTTCAAAGGTTTTATTCCAAAGGTGCGATGAGGTGGAGTCGGATGACCCAACCCAGGAGAGCTTTATTTCTCACCTACAAAAATGTCTGACATCCCTATGTTTGATTTTTCCCCATGGAGATTGGACAACCGGAAAAGGGAAAGGGAAGCTACCCACGCATAGTTTCAAAGCTTGTTTAATGCGTCACCATGGTTGACTACGTTATTATCTGCTATTATGGGTCCTTTGATTTTACTTATTATTGCATGTGTTCTTGGTCCTTGTATTTTTAATAGACTAGTTAACTTTTTTCAAAAATGTTTTTCCACTGTTGAAGCCATGATACTGTCACGTGAAGGCTATGAACGGATAACAACGGAACAAAAAGAAAAGAGCTATCAATGGGCAGTGTCAGACTCAGAAGATTCTGACTCCCCGTCAGATTCCCAGTCTCCTACCATAAAAATGAATAAAAACAAAAAGGAGGAGATGTTGGAATGAACAAACCATGGTTCAGGCACAATAGCTTGCCCATAGAAAGCAAGTGGATTTGTAAGCCTAGGACCAGGAGGTACCACCCTATTACTTTCCCACCTCCCCCGAAAGTTATGGTTTCACAGGAAACGAAACTGAAGTGAAGAAACGAAACAAGATGTAACCAGGAGGAATTGTAACACCTCCCTTAGGAATTTATGTAGATAGTAAGAGGAGACTGTAACCCCTCCTTTATCTAGAGAACCTAATAAATACAGCCATCTCACCTGAAGACGAGGCTGGCTTTTGCTGAAACCTTTGTGTGCTTAGCTTATTCCCAGAGCAGCCCGCTGAATGGGGATGGATGCTGTCGGAGGAGGCTTAATCACCCTCCATTGGTATGCTAATCTCCTCAGGGAAGCCCCACCATATCCCCAAAAATCATGTCTCTGGAAATCAGGTTGCAACATCCACCACACTGTGGCCATCTCTGCCACCTTTGTAGAGCTTCCCTGTGATAAGATGGGTGGCCAATAAATTTAATGGATAGATGGATGGATGGATGAATAGGTAGGTAGGTAGGTAGGTAGATAGATAGATAGATAGATAGATAGATAGATAGATAGATAGATAGATAGATAGATAGATAGATAGATGGATAGAGTAGATGGATGGATGGATGGATGAATGGATGGAGAGTAAGAGAGAGATAGGGTGGATGGGTGGATGGATGGATGGATGGATGGATGATAGTTAGATCTCAGCTGTAGACCTTACAGTTAATTCTTTATTTAATAAACTAAGAAAGGTCAAAATACAAAGAATCTTAGTGTATTATATGAACATGGAAAGACAACTTAGAAATGATACAAAAGGAAAAACATAAAAACTTTCATCCACACTACAATTTTCTCCCTTTTTACCCAACGATCTAGTCCACAAGATGTCACTTTCCTGTTTCTTAATGAGCTCTTATCCAAAATTTAATATTGGTAGAAAAGATGGGAAATGAAATTTCACTTCAGGCACAAGCAATTTTAAAAGCAGCTGCAATTAGGGTCAATATATGGGATTCGGATATAAAACGAAATTCCAAACAAAATACTCTTAACATTGGGCAGAGTTCAAGATGGCCTCCTTGTCCTTAAAAGACAGGCAACACCAGAGTTCCATAGCATTAAAGTGGAAGTTAAAGTGGCACCAAACTCCATAACTCTGGGTGACCTTCCCCAGCAACCTCTGGAGACAAGAGGCCATGTTGAAGGACAGCAGAAGTCCATTCCCTGAACTGTCTTCTCCGGCATCACTTTCTGGACATGTCCTGACAGGAAGGACCACAACCACAACAGAACAATGACCCCAGGGGTGTATCTGTGATTTTTCACTATAATATGTTTTTCTCCAGCCTCTCCTCCTCACATGGAGCCCAGAAGAAGTTCAGGATCCCAAGAGAAGCTGCTTCTCACTGTAATTATGATTCCCTGGGCGTTTGAGACACATGATGTTATTTCTCCAGTTTTTGACTTTGATGTAGAAATCAGACTGAATCCGCACACAAAGGATCTTATGTCAGAAAAGGATAAAGTCCTTGGGTCAAACTCTCTGGGAAGAGGCTTTGGTTACAGGCAGAGGCTCTGCTCTTGATTGCACCTTTCTCTCCTGTCCAGGTGAGGCTGAGTGGCTCTCTGTCCATATCAGGAAAGCCTCTTCTGAGAGCCTTTGAATTCCTCCAACGGTTCCTGTTGCTTGTCTTAGAAACAGGAATTGGATTGATTAGCCCCATGAATGATGGACCTCCTGCTTCTCCTTCTGATGCTGCTTTTGTCCCATCCAGTCTCTGGGAAGCTGAGGATGAAATGCCCGCAGAGTTCGGAGCATCAGGATGGAAAACAACCACAGAGCTTTTACAGCCCAGGAGACCATCTCATTGCTATAGTTATCTCGAATAGACGTGAAACATCACAAACAAAGTTGCTTTTCAATGTGGCTCCTTCTCTTCAGTTGTTTTTCCCTGATCTGTAAGTCATTCAGGGTGATTCCTATATTGAGGGATATGTCTTATTTCTCAAATGATTTTGACTTCCATGGCTTCTCTCTTTTGTCTGGTCTTATGAAAGAGACTCACATCCAAAAAGGGATTTGAAAAAGGGCTGAAAGGGCTGCAGATTATTTTTCCTCTCTCAGTTCAATCTTTAATTTATCACTTGAATAATGAATTTTATTTAAAGTAGTGATGGAACCAGTTGTAGTTGCTGTATCTCAGCCAATTCCCATATTTGTGTAACTGATTATTGGTTTTGAATCAATGTTGGCTTAAGGCTCAGGAGACTTCTGGATGATTATATTTTTTAAAAAGTATTTGTTGTTGCTGTTGATTAAAATAACACTTTTTTTTACAATAGGGATGCTCGTGCTTTTCCATATGGCATACGATTCATTTTCAACATTGAAATGATCAACATGAATTCCCAGCTCCTGCACAATCTCACACTTGGCTACAACATCCATGACAACCATTGGAGCACTTTCCGCACTTCAGATACCTTGCTGGACATTCTCTCCACTGGAGAAGCCAATGTCCCCAACTACGGCTGTGGAAGGAAAGAGAACCTTCTGGCTCTTCTTGATTCAGCTAAAAGGGACATCTCCATCCAGGCGTCAACATTTGGAGGCACCTACAAAGTCCCACAGGTTTGTATGGGTTTTTCTCCCTCTGGAAAAGTGAGGGGTGGGTGGTGGTGGATGAGCAATAGATGCAATCATGTCTTCTCCATGGAATTCAAGAGCGCCTTTTCTCCATATTAGCAAAAATGTGAATATTTTACCCCATTATGTTCATGTTGAGTTTAATCATAAAAGGCCTGAAATCAAAGCAATACATTCCCTGGAGAAGACATTCTACCAACTATTTAACTGATCAAAAAACATCCCTGGTTGTTGGGGCCTCTATTGGCATCTTCATTTCCACATATAAATAAAACCCACCCTATCCAGTTGGATTGAAGGTGGCAATTGTAGCATTTTATCTATCTAAAAAGTGGAATAAAAAGGACTCTAGCAATTATAGGCCAAGTAGACTAGCAGATAGACTAGCACCCTTGTTATTCAGTCTAAATATGAATGACTTACTAGGAGTAATGAAGGATCCAAAAACAGATAATAAATAAATGTCATACCATTCTTTGACAAAAAATACTAAATTAGTGGACAAAAGAAATTCAGTGCATGTTGTATAGAGTACTTGGTTTTCAGAAAGGCTTTGACAAACTAAACCACAACCTATGCCTCCATCAGCTAAAAATATGTGGGATCAACAGCATCACCCCCAGGTGGACTCAGCCTGTGGTCCTCAATGGAACTACGTCTGCATGGAGGGAAACAAACAGTGGGGGACCCCAAGGTTCCATTTTAGGCCCAGAACTCTTCAACATCTCCATCATTGAGGGGTTAGATGGGGAACTCATCAAATTTAAAGACAACAATAAGGTGGCAGGAAAAGAAGATAGGCTCAATATCTAGGTGGATCTAGATAGACGTGAACCCTGGGCTTATCTAACAAAATGTAATTCAATGTAGAGAAAAGCAAAGTCTTACACTGAAGCTAGAAGAGCCAAATGTGCAGGTACAGATTAGGTGAAGCCTGGCTCAATAGCAGGAACTGTGAGAGGGATCTTGGAGTCCTAGTGGACAATCACTTAAATGTATGAGCCAGCAGTAAGTGGCAGCAGCCAAAAATGCCAATGCAATCCTAGGCTGCATCAACAGAAGGAGAGAATCAAGAACACGTGAAGTATTAGTACCGCTTTATAATTCCTTGAGTAGACCACGCTTGGAATACTGCATCCAAGGTTGGTCGCTATATTATAAAAAAGATGTAAAGACTCTGGAAAGAGTGCAGAGAAGGTGATTAAGGGCCTGGAGATGAAAACATAGGAAGAACAGTTGCAGGAATTGGGTGTGTCTCATCTAGTGAAAAGGACTAGGGGTGACATAATGGCTTCCATGACGGCCATGGACCTGACCCAACTAATTCAAGGCCCCACTCACGAGGGTGGACATACACCAGATCTCATCTTTGTCTCAGGCCAATGGAAGAGTGATCTGGGTATAGCGGATATAGTCATCACACCCTTGTCATGGACAGACCACTCACTTCTCCGGCTCGACTTTCCGACCGCTGCTCCCCTCCGCGGGGAGGCGGAACCTGAGTCACCAATCTGGTTCCGCCCCAGGCGCCTGATGGACCCGGATGGGTTCCAGACGGCGCTTGGGCCACTTCCTGTACCCCTGGCCCGCGCCCCGATGGAGGACCTCGTGGCCGCATGGAATACTGCGACCACGGGAGCCTTGGATCGGGTCGCGCCCTTGCGGCCTCTCTTGCGGCGGCGAAACACCATGGCTCCTTGGTTTTCCGAGGAGCTGAGGGTGATGAAACGCCGCAAGAGATGCCTAGAGAGAAGATGGAGGTCTACTCGAACTGAATCTGACCGGACACAGGTAAGAGCCCGTTTACGGACTTACATTGTGGCGCTGAGAGTGGCCAAACGTCACCATTGTGCCACTCTCATAGCATCCGCAGAAAACCGCCCTGCCGCCCTGTTTAGGGTGACCCGCTCCCTCCTTCAACAGAGGGTGCGGGAAGCCCCGTTACAGGGTAGAGCAGAGGAATTTGTGACTTTTCTGCAGGAGAAAATCGCTCAGATACAGAACGAGCTAGCCCCCATTCATGGCCCAGTGGGATGCCACGAGAGAGATCTTGTTTGGGAGGAGTTTGACTCCGTTACTTCCGAGGATATGGACAGGCTACGTGGGCGACTGCGAGCCACCACATGTTTATTGGACCCGTGTCCCTCCTGGCTTGTACTGGCATCCTGGGAGGTGACACGAGGCTGGCTCCAAGAGGTTGTCAACGCATCCTTGAGTGAGGGTGCCTTGCCTGCTTCCCTAAAAGAAGCGATGGTGAGGCCCCTCCTTAAGAAGCCCTCTTTGGATCCAGCTCTTTTGAACAACTACCGTCCAGTCTCCAACCTTCCCTTTCTGGCGAAGGTTGTCGAGAGTGTGGTGGCACAACAGTTTCCCCGTCACCTGGAGGAAGTTGAT
Organism: Rhabdophis nuchalis; assembly: GCA_039707465.1. Classification (NCBI taxonomy): domain Eukaryota; kingdom Metazoa; phylum Chordata; class Lepidosauria; order Squamata; family Natricidae; genus Rhabdophis; species Rhabdophis nuchalis. Next base: position 22,319,103 of record CM077655.1, read on the forward strand.
TATCTAGATCCGCGCCAGTCCGGCTTTCGGCCCGGGCATAGCACCGAGACGGCATTGGTCGCGTTGGTCGATGATCTCTGGAGGGCCAGAGATGGGGGTTGTTCCTCCATCCTGGTCCTATTAGACCTCTCGGCGGCTTTCGATACCATCGACCATGGTATCCTATTGCATCGGCTGGGGGGGTTGGGGGTGGGAGGCACCGTTCTACGGTGGTTCTCCTCCTACCTCTCTGGCCGATCGCAATTTGTGTTGGCAGGGGGGCAGAGATCGACCGCGAGACCCCTCGCATGTGGGGTGCCTCAGGGGTCGGTCCTCTCGCCCCTCCTGTTCAACACATACATGAAGCCGCTGGGTGAGATCATCCGTGGTTTTGGGGTAGAGTACCATCTGTACGCTGATGATACACAGCTGTACATTTCTACCCCAAACCACCCCAACGATGCCGTAGCGGTGATGTGCCAGTGCCTAGAAGCTGTACGGATCTGGATGGGAAGTAACGGACTCAGGCTCAACCCGACCAAGACCGAGTGGCTGTGGTTTCCGGCTGCCCGATTCAACCAGCTCACTCCATCGCTGGCCATAGGGGGCGAACATCTTGCCCCTGTGGATGGGGTGCGCAATTTGGGTGTCCTCCTGGATGCCCGGCTGTCCATGGAAGATCAAGTGACAGTTTTACCAGGTTCGCCTGGTTCGCCAATTGCGCCCCCTATTGGATCGGGACGCCCTTTGCACAGTCACTCATGCTCTCGTGACATCCCGACTGGACTATTGTAACTCTCTCTACATGGGGCTGCCCTTGAGGTGCACCCGGAGGCTTCAGCTAGTCCAGAATGCAGCCGCGCGAGCAATTATGGGGACCGCTAGGTCCACCCATGTAACACCGCTCTTACGCGAGCTGCACTGGCTACCTGTCGTCTTCCGGGTGCGCTTCAAGGTGTTAATTATCATCTTTAAAGCGCTCCATGGCTCGGGACCTAGCTATCTGCAGGATCGGATCCTGCCCCATACATCCTCACGGCCGATTCGCTCCCACAGAGCGGGGCTTCTCCGGGTGCCGTCCACTAGACTGTGTCAGCGGGCGACACCCAGGGGAAGGGCTCTCTCTGTGGCGGGCCCGGCCCTCTGGAACGACCTTCCCCCCGATATTAGGACGACCACGGACCTCCGCTCCTTCCGCCTCAAATTGAAAACCTACTTTTTCCATCTGGCCGGCTTGGGATAGCCTCCTTGTCCTGGGGTTTTAGGTTAATTTTAATTATTTGTAGTGTTAAGGGGTTTTAGGGACAGTTTTTAGTTTTTATAGATGTTTTTAGCGCAGGATTTGTTTAATTGTGATTTTAAATTATGTATTCTGTTTGTGTTTATTGTTTTTTTTTTTTTTTTTTAATTTTCCTGTGCCCCGCCTCGAGTCCCTCTGGGGAGAGAGAGCGGGCTACAAATAAAATTTATTATTATTATTATTATTATTATTATTATTATTATTATTATTATTATTATTATTATTATTATTATTATTATTATTATTATTATAATAATACCAGGGTACCAGTATTTGAGGAACTGCCCCAAAGAAGAGGAGGTCAACCTGTTTTTCCAAAGCACCAGAAAACAAGACAAGAAACATTGGATGGAAACTAATCAAGGAGAGAAACAACCTAGAACTAGGAAGAAATTTCCTAATGGTGAGGAATGTCTTCAGAAGTTGTTGGTGCTCCATCATTGGAGGCTTTTAAGAAGAGACTGGAGAGCCACTTGTCTGGAACAGTATAGAGTCTCTTGCTTGAGCAGGGGGTTGGACTAGAAGACCTCCAAGGTCCCTTCTAACCCTTTTATTTTGTTATAAGTTATGTTATAGATACACATGTTTAGCATGCCAAATACTGATCAGAATAATAATAATAATAATAAATTTTATTTATATCCCGCTCTCTCTCCCCGAAGGGACTCGAGGCGGGGCACACCGATTTTCACTAATAAAATGATATTATCATACTTGCACATTGGATTGCACACACTGTGAAGAAGACTTAGATCCTTGTATCATAATAATTAATGAATCGAGGTCAAAAGTTATGGTCTTTGGGAAATTACAAACCTAATTGTCAGTTATCCTTTCATTAGATATATATCACCTCATTTTCTATATAGTAGCATTGTTCTTTGTCAAATCAATCTTTTTCCATAGATATACAATATATAATCCTTAAGTTTTTCTTTTTTCCAACCATTGATAAAACCTATTCCATATTTCATAAAATTGTTCATTCTCCTGCTCTCTAATTTCAAATGTTAATCTACTCATTTCTGCACATTCCATGATCTTACGAATGACTTCCTCTTGTGAAGGTAATTTCTCATTTCTCCAGTTCTTTGCAAATACAATTCTAGCGGCTGTCAAAACATTCACAATCAAATATTTCATGTTTTTATCAAGTACTTCTGATGTAATTTCCAAGTAGAAAAAGTTCAGGTTTAAAGTCTATGTGTTCTTGTGTCATTCTCTCCAGCCATGTGTGAATCATAGTCCAATAACTTTTAGCCTCCGAACAAGTCCACCACATATGGTAGTAAGAGCCAGGCATCTGGTGACATTTCCAACATTTTTCGGATTTTTGTATAGTATTCTTGAATAATTTTCTTTTTCTCCTTGTTTAGATAGTGTATTTGTCCCTGTTCATCTTTTAATTGTTGAATCTTCTTTGCTTCTCTTTCTTTTTTTAATTTATACGCCAACCACCTGCCTGGTTTATTTGCATTTTCAAAATAATTCTGCTTTGCAGATCTAATCTTTTGAGCTAATTCCTCCTTTTCTAAAATATCCATTTTATGTTTAAATAAATCCATTTTCGTTCTAATATCTTTTCTTTGTGGTGATTTCTGTGACTCTTTTTCCAGTGTTTTATATTCATTCTCTAATCTTTTACCTATACATCGTTTCTCTATGTTTCTTTTTCTTGTGGAATCTATTATTAAACCTCTAGTAACTGCCTTCATTGCATCCCACAAGTTCTGGATGGATGTATCTTCTTTTTTGCTTTCTTTAAAGTAGCATGTCAGTTCTTTATTCATTTTACATATAAAATTCTTCTCTTTCAATAATGTGTTATTTAATGTCCATCTGGATCTAATTTTTTGCCCTTTCCACTTAATTGTCATTGGATTATGATCTGCCCATGTATTAGTTTCTATTTCCACTTCTTGGACTAAATCACTTAAATCCGATGAGAGCCAGATCCCGACTGGATTATTGCAACTCTCTCTACATGGGGCTCCCCTTGAGGTGTACCCGGAGGCTTCAGTTGGTCCAGAATGCAGCCACGCGAGCAATTATGGGCACCTCTAGGTTTGCCCATGTAACACCGCTGTTGCGCGAGCTGCACTGGCTACCTGTCGTCTTCCGGGTGCGCTTCAAGGTGTTAGTTACCATCTTCAAAGCGCTCCATGGCTCGGGACCTAGCTACCTGCGGGATCGGATCCTGCCCCATACATCCTCACGGCCGATTCGCTCCCACAGAGAGGGACTTCTCCGGGTGCCGTCCACTAGACTTTGTCAGCGGGCGACGCCCAGGGGAAGGGCCTTCTCTGTGGCGGGCCCAGCCCTCTGGAATGACCTTCCCCCCGATATCAGGACAACCACGGACCTCCGCTCCTTCCGCTTAAAATTAAAGACGCACTTTTTTCGTCTGGCCGGCCTTGGGTAGTCTCTTTTTAGGTCAGGGTTTTTTAGGGGTAATTTTTAGTTTAGTTATGGGTTTTAGCGCAGGATTTATTTAATCTATTTTTAACTTTTGTATTTGTTTGTGGTTTATTTGTATTTTTAATTGCCTGTGCCCCGCCTCGAGTCCCCTTGGGGAGAGAGAGCGGGATATAAATTAAAATTATTATTATTATTATTATAACTATCCTTGAGAATGTCAAATGTTTATAAGAGTAGTAAGTATATTGCTCTTTACTGGGATTTCTTTCTCTCCATACATCTTTCAAATTCATCTCCTCTGCCATCTTAAAGAAATACTTTGGTAATGTTTTTCTATTAATTAATTAGATTAGATGTCCTGGTCGCTTTGAGGTCCCTGATTTGATTTGGAATTCCATTAAAATCTCCTATCATACAAATGTCAGTGTATTCTAGATCCAGAATCTTTCCATGTAATTTCTTAAAGAATTCATCCTGTTTCTCATTAGGTGCATAGATTGCTATTAAAAGTATATTTTTATTGTTGTGCATAATTTCCACCATCAAAATCCTTCCATCTTCATAAATTTGTTTAGTTGGTATTTTGTCTTTGATATAAATGACCACACCTCTTTTTTTAGAATCTGCCAATGAGGTAAAAATTTTCCCAAGTTTAGATTGGGTTAACAAATGTGCATCTTTCTTTCCAATATGTACCTCTTGTAAACAAATAATTTGTGTTTTTATTTTTTCTAATTTGTGGAATATTTTTCTTCTTTTAATTGGGGAGTTGTCCATTTATGTTAACTGTAAATATTGTATTTTCATCCATTTTTATGTTTTATATAAGAGTTTTATTGGACTGCGCATGCGCAAGATGGCGGTTGGCTCTTGAGTCCCGTGCAGGTCGCGGAGGCTCAATGGCTAGCTGAAATGAGTAAGTCCGGCCATGAGACGATCTAAGGGGCCGGACCCAGTGAGTGGACCACCCTGGCAGCGTTTTGAGACCAGGCGGGTCTCCCAGGGTGGTCGGAGGCGCGAGCAAAGAGGCTGGAGGCAGGAGGAGGCCGGCTGACGAAACGCCGGGCCGGGCGCCGAGCCGGACGCCGGGCGCTTTCCGCCGAGCGCCACCCGGAGGCTGGAGACGGCTGGAGGCTGTAGGCTGTGAGAGAGCCTCCAGCTGGAAGGAAGAATGAGTCGACGGCTGTAAGAGAGGCTGAGAAAGAGGCTGTGAGAGAGCCGGAATTGATTGAGGCTGTGAGAGAGCCGGTGAGAGAGAGCCGAAACGAACGACCGAGTGGTGAGCGGCGGGGGGCGAGCGGCAGGGCGGCATGGAGGCCTGGCCACCTGGCAGTCGAGCCGGACAACGGACGCTGTACACGGAGCGCCACTCAGAGGCCGTGAGAGGGCCGGAAGGCTGTGAGAGAGCCGGACAAATGAGTGGTGAGCAGTGGGGGCGAACGACGGGCGGCGTGGAGGCCTGGCACGGAGGCCTGGCTGCCGGGACGAAGCCGAGGGACCATGAGGGAATTGAAAGACCTTGCAGCTGAGGCCTGCACTTTAGACCTTACCCCATGGTCCATTTATCTTCATCTACCTGTATTAATTTATTTACCATCATTAATTTCCCTGCCTTCAACTACAAGAACTGCTGAGAACTTTAGAACTCGCAAGGAATATAATATTATTCCAAGACCTCTGAGCCTTTTATTGCCTTTTTACTACTATTTATTATTACTATGCTACGCACTCCTGGAATTAATTATGAATTATGAATTTTGTATTTAACATTCTGTACTTTTAGCTGCCATTGTGCCTTTTAAATTATGCACAGCGACTTATTTATATTTTTAAATTTCTATCATCTATTTATAATTATTAATTATTAACTAATTGTATTTTATCACTAATTATATCATGTACTTAAGAGCTGACCTGTTGCGACTGCGAGAGTCCCCGCTCTTGCAGGTTTGGCCCTCCACTTTAATGAGGGCCCGCCTTGATGAGGGATTTATTAATCCGGAGAGGTGGAAGAAGCGTGGTCTTAGGGGTTTTTTAGTTGCTAGGTTGTTGTCTGTTTTAGGGGGTACCAGGGAGGGGGGAGGGTATAGACGGATAGAGATAGAGATGGAAAGAGAGGGCCAGGCCAGCAGACGACGGAGGGGAGCGGAAGGAGCCGTGAGTAGGGGGGAAACACTAGTTATTCCGCTAGAGGGCAATTCCATCCAGAAGGTCGTGGGGAGAGGCAGGTCCGAGGGGAGACAATTTCCATCCTCCCGGTTGAGGGCACAGAACCGTTGGTTGCATACGGTGAAGTGCCACAACCCCCGCTCGCTAGGTGGTCAGGAAGTACAGAGCCAGGGCTTGCGGCTGATGTTTTGCAATGCGTGGTCAACAAAGCCCCCCTCGTTTGTGACCTTGTGTCGGAGGAGGGGCCGGACCTGGCAGGAATAGCGGAGACCTGGTTGGGCCACGAGGGTGAACTCCCCCTCGTTGAAATGTGCCCACCAGGCTACCGCGCTTTTCATCAGCCTCGGGCCCTTGGCAGGGGTGGTGGGGTAGCGGTTATCGTAAAGGAAAGTCTTGAGCCGAGAGAGACCACTGTGCCACAGACCACAGGTTGTGAGTCCCTCTGCGTGAAGTGGGGCCTAGGGAGGCAGTTGGGCGTGCTGGTTATATACCTGGCTCCCCGCTATGTAGCAGCAGCCCTGCCCGAGCTCCTGGAGGTGATCGCTACGGTGGCAGTTGAGACCCCCAGACTTTTAGTCATGGGGGACTTTAATCTGCCATCGGTGGGCGAATCATCCGAGGCAGCTCGGGAGTTCATGGCTTCCATGACGGCCATGGACCTGACCCAACTAATGTTAGGCCCCACCCACGAGGGTGGACATACACCGGATCTCATCTTTGTCTCTGGCCAGTGGAAGAGTGATCTGGGTATAGGGGATATAGACATCACGCCCTTGTCATGGTCAGACCACTCACTTCTCCGGCTCGACTTTCCAACCGCCACCCCCCTCCGTGGGGAGGCGGAACCTGGGTCACCAATTTGGTTCCGCCCCAGGCACCTGATGGACCCGGACGGGTTTCAGATGGCGCTTGGGCCACTTCCTGTACCCCTGACCCGCGCCCCGATCGAGGACCTTGTGGTCGCATGGAATACTGCGACCACGGGAGCCTTGAATCGGGTCGCGCCCTTGCGGCCTCTCTTGCGGCGGCGAGTCACCCTGGCTCCCTGGTTTACCGAGGAGCTGAGGGTGATGAAACGCCGCAAGAGATGCCTAGAGAGAAGATGGAGGTCTACCCGTTCTGAATCCGACCGAACACAGGTAAGAGCCCATTTACGGACTTACATTGTGGCGCTGAGAGTGGCCAAACGTCATCATTGTGCCACTCTCATAGCATCCGCAGAAAACCGCCCTGCCGCCCTGTTTAGGGTGACCCGCTCCCTCCTTCAACAGAGGGTGCGGGAAACCCCGCTACAGGGTAGAGCAGAGGAATTTGTGACTTTTCTGCAGGAGAAAATCGCTCAGATACAGAACGAGCTAGCCCCCATTGATGGCCCAGTGGGATGCCACGAGACAGATCTTGTTTGGGAGGAGTTTGACTCCGTTACTTCTGAGGATATGGACAGGTTACGTGGGCGACTGCGAGCCACCACATGTTTATTGGAACCGTGTCCCTCCTGGCTTGTACTGGCATCCTGGGAGGTGACACGAGGCTGGCTCCAAGAGGTTATCAACGCATCCTTGAGTGAGGGTTCTCGGCGGCTTTTGATACCATCGACCATGGTATCCTATTGCATCGGCTGGGGGGGTTGGGGGTGGGAGGCACCGTTTTACGGTGGTTCTCCTCCTACCTCTCCGGCCGATCGCAATTTGTGTTGACAGGAGAGCAGAGGTCGACCTCGAGACCCCTCACATGTGGGGTGCCTCAGGGGTCGGTCCTCTCGCCTCTCCTGTTTAACACGTATATGAAGCCGCTGGGTGAGATCATCCGTGGTTTTGGGGTAGAGTACCATCTCTACGCTGATGATACTCAGCTGTATATATCTACCCCAAACCACCCCAACGATGCCGTAGCGGTGATGTGCCAGTGCCTGGAAGCCGTACGGATCTGGATGGGAAGAAACGGACTCAAGTTCAACCCGACCAAGACCGAGTGGCTGTGGTTTCCGGCTGCCCGATTCAACCAGCTGATTCCATCGCCAGCCATAGGGGGCGAACATCTTGCCCCTGTGGATGGGGCGCGCAACTTGGGTGTCCTCCTAGATGCCCGGCTGTCCATGGAAGATCAAGTGACAGCCGTGGCTAGGAGGGCGTTTTACCAGGTTCGCCTGGTTCGCCAGTTGCGCCCCCTATTGGATCGGGACGCCCTTCGCACAGTCACTCATGCTCTCGTGACATCCCGACTGGACTATTGCAACTCTCTCTACATGGGGCTCCCCTTGAGATGCACCCGGAGACTTCAGATGGTCCAGAACGCAGCCGCGCGGGCAATTTTGGGAACCTCCAGGTTTACCCATATAACACCGCTCCTGCGCGAGCTGCACTGGCTGCCTGTCGTCTTCCGGGTGCGCTTCAAGGTATTAGTTATCATCTTTTTTTTTTTTTTTAATTGAAAAAGTTTTATTGGTTTTACATTTTTTAACAGGATAGGGTAATGGTTACAAAGAAATTTTGAGAGCATTCACGTCAGAGTCGTCGGACCTTCCGAGACCTCAAAATACACATTAAAAAAGTTAACATAGAAAACATTTTCCATACCACTACAAGATGGAAGCAAGTACATTTACCTAAATTTTCCCTTCCATGCTGTCAGACATTCACAAAAAGTCCGGATAGAAATATTATACAAAAATTGTTCAAGAAAAATCAAGGCAAAGTTATTTTTTTGATCTAAGTCTTTTGGCTATTGTATCTTCTTTCTCTCCTCCCTGGCCCCCCGCGGGCGGGGCCGTGACCCCCTCCGTCCCCCCTGGATCTTCCCCCAGGGCAGAGGAATGTTTTTTAAGAAAGGCTTCCGCCTCAGCAACTGTTTTAATCCTCACTCTTCCTCCTTCCCAGAACACCAGCATCCCTTCAGGTGTCATCCACTTGAACCAAATCCCGTGATCAAACAAGGTTTTAGACAAGAAGGAAAATTTCCTTCTTGAATCTCTAATTTTTCTAGGGATCTGCTTCAAGATAGTGACCATTTCTCGTTGATAAATTAAAGGTTTCTCTCTCTGCGCTTTCAGGACTTCCTCTCTGGTTGACCTTCTAACAAATTTCACATGTATCTCTCTAGGCACTTCATTCATCTTGGCATATGCAGAATTAATTCTATAGGCTAGGTCAATGTCCCCCCTGATCTCATCTTTGGGTTTTTGTAAATAGTCTGCTAAAATTGTACTCATAAGATCAGGTAGGCATTCATCAGATTCCTCAAGAACATTCTGAAATCTCAAAAAATATGTCATTCTTTCCATATCTATCCTAGACACATGCCCATTTATTTCCCCCACCTCATTAGAAACATTTTTAATCTCTCCCTTAGCCCCCTCCAGCCCCCCCTCCAATTCCTCGGTCTTCTGTGTATTCTCCAACACTTGCTTCCGGGTATCCAATAGTTCCTTTTTAAAAGTACTATTTTCAGCCCTCTGGGCCTTTATTTCTGATATCAAAGTTTGCATAGAGGTTTCAAGAGAAGCCATCCTTTGTTCCAAATTTACAAGTGCTGCTTCTTGTGCCATGGTTAAAAGTTAGAGTCACTGCCACCAAGATGGCGTTTTCCGGGTGGGGCTGATGGAGCAGATCAGGAGCTCAGTTCAATTCAGGGCTGTGAAGTTGCAAACAATTCAGAAACCAAAAGAGACACAATTTCCCAAATCAGCAAATAGTAATAACGAAGGTATTCCAGAGAAGAAGTCACAAATCCATCAAAAGAAAAAAATTTTCAAAAATCCAGAGAGAGTCCTGCTTTCAAAGAGACGCTGGAAATTTTCCTTAGTTGAAATAGTCAGGCAGGGACAAAGAGAAGCCACTTCCACCGCCCATCTAGCCAGAGGGAGAGAGTAGCAAAAAAAAGAATTTTTTAAGCTCAGCCAGACCTAGAAACAATGTTGCAGAAAGTCACAATCCACTTTCCCTTGTTAAAGACCGTCCGGAGTGAAAGTTTCCGCTTTCTCTTTGCAGAGAAGCCATCTTAGCGTGCCGCTTAAATCCGAGGGGGGGGGGGTTTAAAATTAAACACCCCCCTCCCAGTCCGTTCAGCCTGGCTGGCAGCAAGGAAAAAAAGGTGTTCTTTTAAACTCACTCCCTCTCGCAGCTGAAGCCTCGGCGATCCGCCCGACCTCTCCGTTCAGCCCTCTCCATTAAAGCGAATGGCACCGACAGCCGTTGGAGAAGGAAAAAACCCCCGCTGGCATGTTCCTCTCCTCCTAGGTCGCAGAGAGGAGCGCCCTCCCCACCGCCGTGACGAGGGCCGCTCCCTCTGAGCCGACCCTACGGGAAACCTCCGGTAACCGGAGAGTTTCGCCCCCCTGGGGGGGCAGAAAAGGCAACAAAGCGGCGAGCGAGCCCTAGGCTCGCCCGTCTCCGCTGGAGCCGGATACCGGAAGTCCTAGTTATCATCTTTAAAGTGCTCCATGGCTCGGGACCTAGCTATCTGCGGGATCGGTTCCTGCCTCATACATCCTCACGGCCGATCCGCTCCCACAGAGAGGGACTTCTCCGGGTGCCGTCCACTAGACTTTGTCAGCGGGCAACACCCAGGGGAAGGGCTCTCTCTGTGGCGGGCCCAGCCCTCTGGAATGACCTTCCCCCTGACATTAGAACGACCACAGACCTCCGCTCCTTCCGTCTGAAATTAAAAACATATCTTTTCTGCTTGGCCGGCCTAGGTTAGTCTCTCTCTATGGGGTTTTAGCTGTTTAAGTGGGAATTTTAGTATGTAAATGGGTATTTTAGGACAGGTATCGTTTAATTTGTTTTTAATATGTCTGTATATTTATTGTATATTTATTGTTTTAGTTTCCCTGTGCACCGCTCCGAGTCCCTATGGGGAGAGGGAGCGGTCAAGAAATTAAAAAATATTATTATTATTATTATTATTATTATTATTATTATTATTATTATTATTATTATTATTATTATTATTATTATTATTATTATTATTATTATTATTATTATTATTATTATTATTATTATTATTATTATTATTATTATTATTATTATTATTATTATTATTATTATTATTATTATTTATAGCTCCGGTTGATATTATTTCTCTCTGTCCTCTGGTTTCTAATCCTGTCAGAATCTCTCTTTCTATGGCCACTCCACCAACAGCGCCCTCTAGTAGCTCTTCTGGTCTTGTTGCCAATGGATCCTCTTTACCATTCTTCCCCATAGTTCCATTAATATATTTTCTGTAGAAGTCTTCTGCTTTTTCTAAGGTATCTAATCTGTATCTCTGTCCTTCCTAGGTGAATATTAGACCTTCCGGTATGAGCCATCTAAATCGGACATCTTTTCTTATCAAAGTTGTGGATCGGAACTTGTATCCTCTTCTCTTTTCTCTCACTTTTCTTGGGATTTCTTGGGATTTGTTTTAGGACTGTGATTTCTTTTCCTCTATATTCAAGTTTCTTATCTCTTGTTTTCTGTAATATTTGAAACCTCAAAAATTTTTTGGTGACTCTTACATGTATTTCTCTTGGTAGTGCCTTTCTGGTCATGTACCTTGTATTTACTAGGAAGGCATCATCTATTCCATCTCTTACTAGTTCTTGGGGCATTTCTAAAATCTCTGCCAGCAGTTCTGGTATTATTATAAGCATGTTCTCTCCTTTTTCTTCTATTACACTTTGAAATCTAAGGAAATATTCAGATTTATCCATTTCCCATCCTATTCCCATGCTCTCTTTTTCCATGTCACTCAACCTGGAATCAAAGTCTTCATCTCTTTTATGTTTTTGCTCCAATTTCCCTTTAATCTCACCTATGAATTCTTGTTGTTTTTCCATGGACTCTTCTTGCTTCATCATCCATTGCTGTATCTTTTTCATTTTCCCTTCTGTCAATGTTGTTTTACCTTCAATACTCTCTATTTTCTTATCCAGTGCCTCTAATTTTGTCTCTAATTTTGTCTCTAACTTCTCTAATCTCTGTTCTCTGTTCTATATTTTCCATTTTTTGCTCCATGTTTCTCTTCCCATCCGTATCTCTTGCAAAGGTGTTTCAAGTGTTGTAGCCTTTTCCTTTTTTTGCTTTTCTTTTTCATGATGGAACATCATTTGTATTGTTTTTTGTCCTCCTGTTGAGGAGGACATCGGGGTCCCTGTTGATGAACCAGCCGGGGTTGTCTTCTTGCTCATGTTTCAGATTTTATTTCTTTCTCCTTCTTTTTTGAGTCACTCTTTAATTTATTAGTAAAAAGTTAGTAAGCTTTAAAGATAGTATCAGAAATTTAGTATATAAATACAGCTTGCATCAAGAGTTCCTTCTTTGTAGCCAAGAGGACCAACGATCCCAGCAGGTATAAAATACCGATTCTTGTTTGTCCCGCAAGAGACTGGTAAATTTGTCTGCTTCCGTGCAGTCCATAATCTTAGCGATTAGCAGTGTCTCTGATGGTACATCACTAGTTTTCCATTCTTGGGCAAACGAGATTCTAGCTGCAATGATGATGTGGAGAGTTAAGTACCAATTAGTTTTATTTAAATTATCTGGCTTCATGCCTAATAAGAACATTTCCGGAATCAGCTTAATCCTACATCCTGTAATTTCAAAAGCCCAGTTTTGAATTCTAGTCCAATATATTCCCGCTCGAGGGCAACTCCACCAAGTATGGAAATAACTTCCCAGAGCTACCTGACATTTCCAGCAAATCAGGGAGGCCTCTGGGAACATCTTTGATAATCTAGCCGGCGGGAGGTGCCACCTATATAACATTTTGTATGTGTTCCCCTTGTATGAGACCAACATTGTTAATTTTAAAGGTTTTTTTCCAAATTTCTTCCAATTTCTCGAGCTCAATCGAGTGTCTGCAATTTCTCCCCCAGGCAATCATTGAGTCCTTGATCACTTACTCTCCAATCCAACACTCTAATAGAAATTGATAAAATGTGGATCGGAGCTTCTCAACGTTCCCTACAAAAATCTTATCTAATTCTTGTGGAGAATTATAGTTTCCCCCCTTATTTCTATCCTTATCTGCTCTAGATTGAACCAGATTGAAAATCCACCAATCTAAGTCACAACCTAAGTCTGTCAACTCATTTCAGGATTTCAGTCTTCCTGAGGAATCCAGCAGTTCCTGATAGGTTAAGGGTTTAGTTCTATTATAGAGAGTCAGGTGCATCATGGCCTCTAGAGGAGATAGCCACTTCAGGGTCATCAAATGAAATTCATTTCTTATTCGTTCCCAAATACTCATCAAAATTCTACTAATGGTCCATAAAGTGTTTATATTTTTTGGGATTGTCCTGACTCCAAAAAAAATGCCACCCGTGTTGCAAATCGTGGCCCTGGAGTATGAGGATTCTCCTCCTTCTTAATAAAGTCCAGTCTCTGACCCAGGATAGAATAGCTGCTTGGTAATAAAGTTCTCATTTTGGTAAACCAAAGCCTCCCCTAGATGGGGAGTCCTGGAGCATCTTCAATTTTATCCTGGGTTTCTTATTCTGCCAAAGAAACCTACGTGTGCAGTGGTCCAGGGACTGAGAAAACTTAGCATCCAATAAGGCCAGAGCGGTCTGGAACAGAAAGACCCATTTAGGTAAAATATACGTCTTGACTGCTGCTATCCTACCTAGTAATGATAATTGTGGTCCCTTCCAGCCTTCCAGCCTCTCTCTAGTCTGACTAAGAAGTTTTAAGTAGTTCTTTAATAGTAGAACATTTAGGAGAGAGCCAAAAGCCTAAATATTTCCCCCTGCAACTCTTTGAAGACCGAAGGAAGCCTCCAGCTGAGCCAGGAAGCACTGTGGTGGTGGTGGGGGTGGGGGTTCCAGGCCATTCGCACACACTTCCAGCCCACTGGAGTTTGCTGCGCAATGCGAGCATCCCCTCCCCACTGCATACTCATGCGTCCCCTGCCCTGGCCCTCAGCATAGGCCCAAACACCAGCTGGCCGGCATGAAGGGCACCTGCATGTGGATGTAAGTGGAGCTGGGTTGGGGCGGCTGGTGTGCCGGGAGAGAGGGCTCTGCATGCCTCAGTTTCTCCATTATTTATTTATTTATTTATTTATTTATTTATTTATTTATTTATTTATTTATTTATTTATTTATTTATTTATTTATTTATTTATTTATTTATTTATTTATTTATTTATTTATTTATTTATTTATTTATTTATTTATTTAATTATTTAATTTGTATACCGCCCTCTCTCCCGTTGGGACTCAGGGTGGTGCACATGGATAACAAAAGATAAAATACATGAATACAATCAATAGATAAATTTAAAATTAAATTAAATAAATTTAATCCATGCTAAAATATTAAGAAACCCTATTAAAACGATGGTAAAAACAAACTATGCCAGGCCAGCCACATGAAAGAAGTAGGTCTTTAATGCTCGATGGAAGAGGCCAAGGTCTGTGATAGTACGAATGTTGGAGGGCAGGTCGTTCCAGAGGGCTGGACCCGCCTCAGAGAAGGCCCTTCCCCTGGGGGTCACCAGCCGTCATTGTCCAGCGGACGGCACCCTGAGGAAAGCCCTCCCTGTGGGAGCGGACAGGTTGGATGGAGGTATGTGGCAGGAGGCAGTTCTGCAAATAACCAGGACCCATGCCATGGAGTGCTTTGAAGATGGTCACCAAAACCTTGAAGCGCACCCGAAAGGCCACAGCCAGCCAGTGCAGCTCGCGCAGGAGAGGTGTTATGTGGGAGTGTCTTGGTACTCCCAAGATCCCCCATGTGGCCGCATTCTGCACTAACTGGAGCCTTCGGGTGCACCTCAAGGGAAGCCCCATGTAGAGAGCATTGCAGGAGTCTAGGTGGGAAATGACAAGAGCTCATGGCTCTAATCCTTTCAATTCATTTTTCAGATCACTCATAGAAGAGCTTCAGATGCTCTGAGGGATAAAAGCCGATTCCCCTTTTTCCACCAGATGCTCCACAAAGAAGGGATCCTGTACCCAGCAATTGTCCAGCTGCTCCTCCATTTCAGATGGACCCTGATTGGCCTCTTTGCTTCAGACACAGAGAAGGGAGAGGAATTCATGAGGATTTTCCCTCCTTTGCTTGTCAGGAGTGGAATTTGTGTGGTTATATCACAACGATTCTCAAAGACTGGATATACTGCATACCTCAGGGATTCCCTCTCTAAGTGGAGACAAGTCAACATCTTTGTTCACTTCATGGAAATTGATTCCATTTGGGAGAGAATTCTTCCTTTCCATTTAACATTTATGCGTCTCCCAGGACCCATTGAAGGGAAAATCTGGATCCTCCCAAATTCTGCCATGTATAAAACAAAGAAGCAAAGACTTCTCAAATACATTCATAGTATTTGGAAGTTGGGTTTTCTGAAAAAAAATAGGCCAAAAGATTCTGCCTATGAACCCTTTTTCTTTTTGGAAGAAAAGTTTCAAGATCCTTATTTCCACTGTTCTCTTTCAAAGAACGTCTTTTCTGTCAAAGGCCGCAGAAGATGCACCCAGAAAGCCCCACTGGATGGACAATGGAAATGGGACAGAAAAATGTTCCAAAATGATGAGCACCTTTACAGTCTCATAAAGACTCTGGCTCAGGCCTTGAATGCTGCCTATTCCTCCAGATCGAAGAGGAGAAGAAAGGAGGGAGAAAAGACGTTGGGGTCTCCAAGGTTGCAACCATGGCAGGTAAGCGGGTCCCGATATGGATCCATTAATCTTAGATCCTTTGGAGAAGGAATCCAGAGGAGAAGGAGGGGAACCATCTCAACAGATCTGGCCAATTTAATTACAAAGGGAATTAATGGTTCCAAAGAGTATATACCATGGCGCATATATGTGTGTATTAGTTTTTATGAGTTGATCAATAAATAAATCAGAGAGACTAGTATAGATCTATTTTGAGCATCTTAGCTCTCATCAGCTAGCCATAGCCTTACTGGGATTCGAACCGGGGCTGTATTGCATATCAGGCAAGAGCCTTTAGCCATTCAGCCAGCCAGGCTCTCCCATTGCATCAGCTGAAACAGGAGGATTAGTATCTGTGTGACCCACAGGCCTAGTCTGGGGAGGTGGGGAGTGGCTTGCCAGGGTTGTTGTTGTAAAAGCAGGGCTGAGACTGTGCCACCCCATGTGTTACTCCCCCCTCCCAGCTTTCACCCATGCCTCCATGCCGTTTTTGGGCGTGCAACATGCGGGAGATCCTAGCTGCAGTTAACTTGTGAGCAACATTGGCCGGGAGAGGCAGGGAGAAAGGCCAATGGGACTCAGGAGTAAACTCAGGCTCCTAAGTGGGATTCAGCCAGGGGTGGGTTCCGGCTGCTTCTACTGACGGTTGCTCTGTGCATGCGCAGAAGGCAAGAACAATATGGCCGAGAGAACTAGTTCAGGGTTGGAGCCAGCCTGGGTCATTGTAGGTTCCAGTGACCCAGGCCTCCAAGTTGCTACTGGTTCAGCCAAACTGGTCCAAACAGGTAGGAACCCACCTCTGATCTTGAGGAGTTTTCCATCAGGATTACAAGGGAGAAGATTTCTTCGTGATCAACCCAGGCTTTCTGGGAATCACCTTATTGTTTTCAAAGAGTTTCTGGATCATCTTTTTTTCTCTGTTCTTTTTATTTGTCATCTGCTCTAGAATGTTCCCTATAATTGACCAACTGTGTTGATTATATTTTCTCTATATTGGATAAATTTTTCTCAAACTTTTTCATTCGCTTATGAAGATAATGGCAGTATTTCTATCCTATTTAACCACATGTGGAGATGAGACAATTGTAGAAGAAAGATTCAATGTGGGATAAGAAACAAAGTTTTCTGTTTTTCAAATTCCTGGATGTTCCCATTCTAGTTTCATCCCTTTCTGGAGAAGAATGAATTTTTGAACATTTCTGACATAAAACTGTACTTGGATCAAAATGGAGAGATAAAAGCAGATCTGATCATTTGGGGCTTCGTGGTTCTCCCCAAGGAGGATCCCAGTGATGAGATTCTGGGGTATTTTGTAAGAGAGACACTTTTTATCAAACAAAGAACTCTTTCACGGCTGAAGTTGCTCAATAAGGTGGGAGAAATTCTGGTGTCTTTTCTCTGTTTGCCAAAGGTCCCATTTCAAGTGGGCAAAGCCTGTAGCCGTGATGGGGAACCTATGGCACGTGTGTCAGAAGTGGCACATGGAACCATCTCTCCTGGCACATGGAGCCATCACCAGTTGCTCTTCCTGGTTCAGGCGTGGCAGTCAGCTGGTCTTCACGCACATTGGAGTGCCAGAAAGTGGAAGAGGAGCCACCCAGTGCGCATGCGCACACCAGGAAAATGATCTTTGTTTCCAGTGCGCACATGCGCATGATCCACTTAGTGTTTTTGGTGTCTGGCGTGCACAAAAACTACCAACAAAAAGAGCAGGGGCCGTGTGTGCCCAAAGGCACAGAGAGGAGACCCCGGCTGTGGCTTCTTAGCAGAGCAGATCTGTGGTCAGGGCTTCCCGCCCTCCCCACCTGAGGGGGCTTCTTGCATTTTGCCAGCCCTCCAGCCCATGGCACTAATGTGGATCCGTGGTCTGGAGTGCTTGGCCGGAGCAACAATAGCAGCCACAGGGGGGAGGGCAGGAGCAACCAGGCAGCCACCACAAATGCTAGCCAGACCTTCGGCGGGGTCACCAACAGCTGCCGCTACCAGGGGTGAAGGTGCAGCTGTGGTGAGGACAGGTGTGCCCAGGCTTTCCTCCCTCCCTTCCCGAGCAGGTTTCTTGCAAGGCTCCCACCCTAGAGAAGATGAGAAATAAAATGAAGAAAGAGAAAGAGATGATCCATAAACTCTTTGAAAACAACAGGGTGATTCCCAGAAAGCCTGGGTTGATCAAGAAGAAATCTGTCAGGCTAATCTTCTCCCTTGTAATCATGATGGAAAATACCCCCATATCAGAGCTGGGTTCCTACCAGTTTGGCTGAATTGGTAGTAACTTGGAGGCCTGGGTTTCTGGAACCTACAACGACCCAGGCTAGTCACACCCCTGAACTGGTTCTCTCAGCCATATTGTTCTTGCCTTCTGCAGATGTGAAGAGGATCCGGCAGTAGTGGCAGCCAGAACCCACCCCTGGCTCCATCCCACTTAGGAGCCTCAGTTTACTCGTGACCCTATTGGCCTTTCTCCCTGCCTCTCCCGGCCAATGTTGCTCACGAGGAAACTGCAGCTAGGATCTCCCGCATGTTGCATGCCCAAAAATGGCATGGAGGCATGGACGAAAGCTGGGAGGGGGGAGTAACACACGGGATGGGACCTTCTCAGCCCTGCTTTTACAACAGCAACCCAGGCAAGCCACTCCCCACCTCCCCAGACCAGACCCGAACACCAGACTGAGGCCACAGCCCCCACCCACTCCCTTTGTCCACTCAGCTGGCGGGAGCCACAGCAGCTACGGTCATGGCTGAGAGCTTCCTTCACCATCTGGCAGCTGAAAACTTCTCCCTCTTAAAAGCCTCCAATGAAGAAGCTTTATGATCCAACCGCTCTTTAACCAACCAACCAACCGGGGCTTAGTTTGGAAACAGAAGAAGAAAGAACTGCTGAGTGACTGCGCCCAGATTTGGGGGGGGTGTTGGGGAGGGGCTGTGGTCCCTTCCAGCCTTCCAGCCTCTCCCTAGTTTGACTAAGAAGTTTTAAGTAGTTCTTTAATAGTAGAACATTTAGGAGAGAGCCAAAAGCCTAAAGGGGGTGAGTGGGAGGGTAGGAGGCCTCTGAGCAAGTGCTGGGCAAGCAGGCAGGAGGGAGACCTCGGAGGCTCATTGTCAACCCAGCTTTGGGCCCAGTTGGCTCTGGTTGCCCACCATCGGTTGGCTTAACGGTGGGGCATGGGGAGTTGGGGGAGGCCGCTGGGCAGGAGCGGTTTGGCTCGGTTGTTCCCCGGATAGCAAAGCGGACCGACTCCAAAAGGATGAAGGGGATCTTGGGTGGAGACTGTGGAGGGAGCAACCCCTGGCTTATTCAGTCTAACTGTGGTTGGTGGGCCTTGTCTTAGGGTGGGGGTGGGCCCAAATTGTCCTCCACTGCAAGTGTCTCTCAGCCGTTGTGTGCAGGGAAAAACCTTGCACAGTAAAGGAAAACTTCCCAAGAGTTTGAGAAATTGCTAATTAACTTAATGTTTGTGCATGCTCCCGGTGCCCAAAAGGTTCGCCAACACTGCTCTAGACTATTGAGTAGAAAAGTCCTTTATTGCAATGTTAAATTCCAAAAGCAAAAGAGAGGAAGTAAATGAAGAATCTGCCAGTTGTTCTACCTCCTGCATCTGTTTAGAAGGAGTCAGAGGTTTCCTATCTACCTCAGTGAAGACCAGAGGCTCCTTGTCTCCATCCATTTCTCCCTCCGTTTTCCATGGACGGAGAGTCCTAACATCTTTTCTTTGGCCTTCCTTGTTCTTCTGCTCAGTCCCTGCCTCAGTCCAGATGTGCGGAAACTTGTCATCCTGGATTTGTCAAGAGGGCTCGAGAAGGAGAGCCAGTTTGCTGCTATGACTGCGTTCCTTGTCCGGAGGGGACCTTCTCCACTCAGGAAGGTGGGTCACCCTGAGGAAAATGGGAGGCTTTGTGGAACTGGATCCACCCAGAACCTTTTCATGAAAGTGCAAGTTAAATGATAGATCGAACCTCACCTGGTGTTTTATATTTATTTTCAACCTCCAGAATTTCTTATCTAAAAGGAAGTAAATGAAAAAACTTTGAAGGAGGGGCTGGGAAGAGATGGGAGGAGGGGGTGGCAGACTGAGCAAGCTTTACTAACAGCAGAGGAAATCTCTCTCCTGCTTCTTAGTTTGGACTTGTGCTGCTAAGTTCACCTTCCTAGGAACATCTGAGCTCTTTGAAACTTGTATGAATTGTGTGAGGTCCACCTTCTGAAAGACCTTGCAATTCACTGTATATTGGTCCTCCCCTTGAGGATCACTGAGAAGGAGTCACTGGTCCATGTGGTGCTGTGGATAGTTATGGGGGAACTGGCAGAATTACACATATTCTGCCAGATGTAGCTCAATCAATTAGTCAGAATGGAGCTGGAAGGGAACCCAGAGGTCTTCTAGTCCTACCCTCTGCCCAAGCATGAGACCCAATATCATTTCAGAGAACTGAGTGCCTAATCTATTCATAAAGCCTCCAATGTTGAAGAACCCAAAATCTTGAGAATCAAGCTGTTCCACTTGTTAATTGTTCTTACTATTAGGAAGTTTCTCCTTAATTCCAGGTTGCTTCCAGATGTTACAAGATACTTTAGGTATCTTCCAAGCATAGTATATTAACTGCCATGTGGCAAGACTCAGGATGTTTGCCTAAAAAGATACAGGAAATAATTAGGACTTCCCTCAACTTAAATACCTAGCTGCATTTTTTAAAAAAAATATTATGTCCTTATGCTCTTTATAATGAAATCATTAAGACATTCTTCTTGGAAAATGCCCATGGTATCAGCTGTTATCCAAAGAAAGTGTTTATTGTAAGATAAAAGGACAGAATGTTACAGAAAATTGTTTTTTGGTTTCTCAGATGCGGAAAAATGCACCAAGTGTCCAGATGACAAATATTCAAATGAGAACAGAGTCCAATGTATCCCCAAAGTTGTAACCTTCCTGTCTTATGAAGAACATCTGGGCATCATCCTGGTCTCTTCTGCCCTACTATTGTTTTTAATCACAGGCCTTGTTTTAATCATCTTCATTAAATACAGAGAAACTCCCCTTGTCAAAGCCAAAAACCGCGACCTCTCTTATACCCTCCTGGTCTCCCTCCTGCTTTGCTTCTTGTCTCCTTCTCTCTTCATTGGTCAACCAAGGAAAGCCACCTGCCTTCTCCGACAGACAGTCTTCAGCATCATCTTCTCAGTTGCCGTTTCTTCTCTTTTGGCCAAAACCATCACGGTGGTGCTGGCTTTCCTGGCCACAAAACCAGGAAACCGAGTGAAGAGATGGTTGGGGAAGAGCTTGGCCAACTCCATCATCCTTTCTTCTTCTGCTGTCCAAGTGATTATCTGCTTCATCTGGCTTGGAGTTTCTCCCCCCTTCCCTGACTCTGACCTCCACTCCCAACCTGGAGAGATCATCCTGCAATGCAACGAAGGGGCTGTTGTCATGTTCTACGTCACCCTCAGCTACATGGGCTTCCTGGCTGCCATCTGCTTCACGGTGGCTTTCCTGGCCAGGAATCTGCCTGGGGCCTTCAACGAAGCCAAGTTGATCACCTTCAGCATGCTGGTCTTCTGCAGCGTCTGGGTGACTTTTGTGCCCACCTACCTGAGCACCAAAGGGAAATACATGGTGGCTGTCCAGGTCTTCTCCATCCTGGCCTCCAGTGCTGGGCTGCTTGGCTGCATCTTCATCCCCAAGTCCTACATTATCCTTCTGAGGCCAGACCTGAACACAAAGGAGCAGCTGACAGCCAGAACAAATGTAAAAACATGAGATATAATGTTGTGTTATTTAAAAAGTTGTATCTATGCAAATGCTTTCGTTATTGAGGTAGGCTGCTGGCTGCAAGCTTTGAGGAATGGATGGTTTGGAGGGCCCCACATGGGCTCCTTTTGATGGTTACTATCGTTTTGGTGGGTTTTATGTTTTATTCTTATGCACCCACCTGCCCAGGGATGTTGTTGCCCATGAGGTGGGCATCCCCATCAGTCTCTGGAATAAATCAAGAGAAGGTGTCGCTTCTGCGGGATCTCCTGTCCGGGGACAAAATCCAAGTGATCTTCCCAATGAAGGAGGGATCTGCATTCAGTCTCTGTCCCCTGCCTTGAAGGGGGAGGAGAAAAAGATCCCCTCCCCTCTCCTTCCCTTTGGATTGTCTTGTAGCTACAAATAACTGGATACACATCAGCCTGACATACTCGGATCTTCAGAGCTCCAACCCATCAGAAGGCTCCTTCTTCACCAGGGACCCCACAGAGGGGACTGATCCTGGGCATCTGTTGAGATATATGACACAGTATATATACTTGTTCCCCTGGCTCAGCTGATCACGATGAGAACCTGTGGCCTAGTGGCAATTACAACTGCCTCACATGTAAAACAGCCCAGGTTCAAATCCCAGTATGGCTAGTTGATGAGAGCTAAATAGCTTGAAATAGATGTATACTAGTCTCCCTTATTTATTTATTTGTTTGTTTGTTTGTTTGTTTATTTATTTATTTATTTATTTATTTATTTATTTATTTGTTTATTTGTTTATTTATTTATTTATTTATTTATTTATTTATTTATTTATTTATTTATTTATTTATTTATTTATTTATTTAGCACAAAAACGTATCTCTCTCTCTCACACACACACACACACACCCAAATATGGGAGGGAGCCTACTGCTTCCCTTTTCTGTCTTGGCTCACCCCAGGAGCCATCCAGGCAGAAAGCTATTTTTATGTTGCCTTTGTTATATTTGTGTTGCATTTGTGCTGATAAATAAAGGGAGACTAGTATAGATGTATTTCGAGCTATTTAGCTCTCCTCAGCTAGCCATACCCTCAGCTGACAAAGGAGGAGAGCCTGTGGCTTAGTGGCTAATACAACTGCCTGATGTGTAATCCTGTCCAGATTCATATCCCAGTAAGGGTATGGCTAGCTGATGAGAGCTAAATAGCTTGAAATAGATGTATACTAGTCTCCCTTTATATCTCTCCCTCTTCTTTTCTCCCCCTCCCTCGCTCTATCCTTCCCCTCTTTTCCTTCATCGGAGTCTTCCTCCCTGATCCCCTGTGACAAAGGGCCTGCAGCCTATTTGTGACCTTCCCTTACACACCCCTTACTCAGTTGAGCAAAACCCACCCAGCCACTTTCCCTCAACAACCAGCCCCAAATCCCCAGGCGCTGTCCATCATCCCCGGCCACATCCAACCGTGGAAGGGGAAGAGAGGCTCTCCTGGGACTCCAGGGACTCAGCTGCACCTTCCCAGCTTCCTTCGGGCCCTTCAGCTCCGTCTGAACGGGGCGGCTGAAGTCCAAAGAGCGGGGGGGGGGACACTCAAGGGGGACCTTGGGGGCTGCGGAGTCCTTTGGCGGGGGCGGCAGAGGCTGCAGGGGGGGCTGATGGGGAGGAGGGGCGCCCCCTGTGGGAAGGGCCAGGCAGCCTTGGGAAGCGGCTGAAGAAAGCGGGGGAGACCGGGGTCCTCTCCTCCCCCCCTTCTCGTCCATTTCCCTCCATCTCCCCCTTTCTTTGCCTTGACTTGACGGCCTCCGCCCCCCCTCGCCCTCGGAGGCTGCCCCGGAGCCCCTGCAGGGAAGCCACAGGCGGGCGAGGAGCCCCGCCGAGGCGCCTGGACCGGCTTCCTCCCAGCTGGGCTGCGGGCCTCGAGGGGGCAACCAGGTCGACGCTGCTTCCTCCCCGGGCCACGTGGGGGCTCCATCTGCAGCGGCTGCAGGACTCCTCCGAGGGCAGGGGAGCCCCAGGGGGAAGCGCGGAAGGTGGGCGGGGGGAGCAGCCTTTCTGGGGCCAGGGCAGAGGGGGGAGCGGGTGAGGGGCGGGAGAGGGAGCGGGAGCAGCGGGAGAGGAGCGGGCAAAGCGCCCGAGAAAGGCGGCGGAGGAGCTGCGGGAGAAGCGCATTCAAGGGGCCCAGAGAGCCGCCCTTCGCCCGGAGCCTCTGCGGGGCTCAGCGGGGATGCGGAGGGCAGGGGCGCCTTTTCTCCGACTCCCCCCTTTCCCTTCGCTCCGCCCGACGGTGCCCAACCTCCCAGCGCTCCCGGGGCCTCTGGGCGCCCCCTGCTGGCCCAGCCGGAGCGCTGCCTCGGCCTCCCCCCAGGGGGCGCCCTTTCCTTTCCCTGCGACCCCGCCGTTGTCCTTCGCGTTCAGCCGCGCCCTTTGCGGAGACAGCCGGGCGGAGGGGAAGGGCCGCTTCCAAGGGGGAAGAGAGGGGGAGGAGGAGGGTGGAAAGTGAAAGGGAAAGTAAATAAGCCCCTCCCCTTTTCCCTCTCTCTGGATCGTTTTGTAAGGACCAATGACGGGAAAAGGATCCGCACAACTGATTCATAAGCCTCAGCAATCAAGCCAATCAGAGAAGGCTGCTCTCTTCAGAAGGGATCCCACGCAGCTCTCTTGGCTTCTGGGCGTCTCTCCCTCCCCTTCCCTCCCCCTCCCCTTTTCCCTCCCCGTCACCTGCCACGAAGTGTCTGCCGCGTCTTTGTGACGTCCCCTTCCGCAGCTCTTGCCCAGGAGAGCCAAACTCAGCCAACGCGAGTGCCAGTTGTCACACAAGAGCTCAGAGCTGTCAATCAGAGCCAAGTGAAGGGAACCCCCCCCTCCAGTTGCAGAGAAAGACTTCCAGCTGCTTGAATCCATTTCCTTCATTCAGATCCATGTTCCTGTTTATATCTGTCATCTTGTACATGTTTGACAAACTCAATGAAATAAAATAAAAAATAAATAAATAGTGAAGACTTCAGTAGTTTGTTGAAGGTGCTAAAATGACCTTTGACTCTCTCTCTGTCCTAGGTCAAAGGGATCAAGTGGATCACTCAGCTCCCTCTCAATCCACCTCTCCCCTCCCTCTCTTCCCTATCTTGGATCCTCTAGTTCCAGCCCATTCCTTTTCTTGGATGGAAGTGGCTCCACTCGATTCCCTTTGGAGGTGGAAGCTTTGAGGCAGGCGGGGCAGCTGGGGAGGAGAGAGTCTGTCCGGCCCAGAATCGGAGGGAAGATGGGATTCCAAAGTCCTTTTGGCCCAGAGGTGGAAAATCTCCTTTCCTGAAAGTGCCCAAGTGATGGGGAGAAGGAAGGAAAGAAGGGGGGGGGGGGCAGGGGGGAGAAGGGCAGGGGGGGGGGCATTCCTTGGGGGGAGTGGGAACTCTTGTGCCAGACCCTCCTTAATTCAGGGAGTTTAATGATGGACTTTCATATTTTCTGCTCACTAAGAAGATTCCAGGAGTTCTGAGCTCCTTCTGAGCTGACCTGCTTGTCTTTCACTTCTACTTGAAGTTGGGGGTTGGCAGGGAGAAGAGGGAACCCCGAGATCCTGGACAGAAGCATCGGCTCCTCTCCGTAGGTTCCCAGGCGTTTGGGAGGGGGCCACCACCAGGATCCTCAGGCAGCCAGGCTGGGCTCCCCCACTTGAGGTGCCCTGGAAACAGGCAGGAGGCCCCCTCAGTCCAGACTGGGATGGAAGCCCCAAAGTTCCCTTTGACCTCCTGGGAGCCTCTGGATGGGGTTTGGCTCTGGGTCCTCTGGAAATTGGCCACCCTTTGGGTCTCTCGGTTGTCGCCTTTAAGCAGATCCTGGCAGTTTAGGGGAGATTGGGGGTCGCCTTGCTTGAGATGGACGCTTTTCAGGCTGTGTGTTTTGTTTAATTCATTTGAATTAATAATAAAGCTTAAAGTCTCTTTATTTCCTGGTGTGCTTATTGTGTGGGAATCCCAGAGGACACATAGCCTGGACTCCTGGTCCCTGCCCTGACCTTTGGCCACCCAGCCCTGCTCAAGCCGGAGATGCTAAAGGATTTCAGAGAAATGCTTCTCCAATCTCCTCTTGACAACCTCCCTCAATGGAGCAGCCACAACCTCCGGGATTCAAACTCTTCCACTGATGAATAGTTTTTCCCCCTGTTAGAAAATCTCTCCTGGCTTCTCTGCTGGGCTTCTCTCCATTGTTTCTGTTCTTGCCTCCAGGGGCTTCAGAGGATGAATGGAACCCCCTCTTCTCCATGGGTGTCACTCAAGGGTTGCTCTCCCATCCCCTGCAGCCCTTCTCTTCCTTAGAGTGGACATTCCTGGTCCCTCCATTGGTCATCTCCTCATTCAGCCTCTGGACCCCCCACCCTCTTCCTTGCCCTTCTCTGCCCATTGAGGGAGTCGCCTTTAGTGATGGAGGCCGAGGGGGTTGGGGGTTGGGGGAGCTGACAGTGGAACCCCCCAAAGCTGCTCTGATAGCCCCATAAAGCCTGTTTTGAACCCAGAGCCCCACTTTGTTCTTTCGGTCACAAAGAAACAATTGC
Organism: Rhabdophis nuchalis; assembly: GCA_039707465.1. Classification (NCBI taxonomy): domain Eukaryota; kingdom Metazoa; phylum Chordata; class Lepidosauria; order Squamata; family Natricidae; genus Rhabdophis; species Rhabdophis nuchalis. The sequence goes on from CM077655.1 coordinate 22,344,877, forward strand.
CAGGCAGAATCCTGGGAGGGACGAAGGATCCACCCGAGGGATCCACAGACGGGCAGCTCAGGGACTGTCGGGCTGGACCAGACTTCCCAACAGGAGGACGAATCTTTAGCAACGTCCGGACTTTGCAGTGAGGATGGAAGAAAAGGAAGGAAAGGAGGAGAGGAGAAGAAAACAATCTTCTCCAAAACTGCTTTCAGGACAACAGGGAGTCCTCGACTTATGACAATTTGTTTAGGGACTGAAATTACAACGGCTCTGAGAAAAGTGAATCATGACCACTTTCCACACTTACGACCATTGCAGTCCCCCCCTAGTCACGAGATCCACATTCAGGCACTTGGGAACTGGCGTGTATTTATGGCACTCATAGTACCTGGAGGTCATGGGATCACCATAAGACTTGCTTAACGACCGCATGATTTACTTAACAACCGCACTCATTTGCTTAGCAACTGTGGCAAACAAGGTTGTAAAATGAGATAAAACTTTGTTAACAACCATCTTGCTTAGTAACAGAAATTGTGGTCATAAGTGGAGTGGAGGACTACCTTGATTGCCTGATAGTCTCCAGAGACATTCAGGATCTCTTAATCAGAACTTCCCCTTCCTTCTCTCTTCTGCTCGCTTTCTGGGAGCCTGGAGCAAAGTCCTTCTGGAGGCCTTATTTCTGGGGTTCTGGGGCTGGAAGCCGCCTGGGATGACTGAGGGGAACCCACCAGATCAGGCCTTCAAGGGTTGCACTGCTGGGCTTCCCACCTTGGAGAGAGAGAGAGAAAGACCCTCTTTTTTTCCTCTGATGGAGTTTGAGACACACCTGATCCCTGCTTGCAGCTATTCACGTGGTGCAGCCACCAGGAGCCCCATCTCCTCAGGATGCAGTCTGACTCTCCTGTGGGGTTTCTCCATCCGCATCTTCTGGACTCCGGTCTCAACCTGGCCCATGCACTGGGGAAAAGAACTGGCTGTTTGTGCTGTCCTTATCACCCAAAAAACAGAATGGAGACAGGATGGTGGATCTCATGGAGAAGCCTCCTTCACAGGGCAGGAGCAGCTATGGGAAAGGTGATCTAACTAAGTCTCCTTGGAAGAGAACATCTAAGCAAGAGGGCGTGGAGGCCCCCACATTCTCTGGCTTGGTGGGATGGCCAATGGTTCTCATGGAGATTGTCAAACAACAGAGTTGGAGCTTGGCTCCCTTAGAATCCATCTTACCACTTTTCCTATTCATTCTCTCACACATAAACTTTTATTGCTGTCCATAGGAATCATTCTGAAATAGTTTTTTTTTTAAGAGAGATCAAATTTATTGGCAGTTGGTGGACAACAAATTCCTCTCAACGACCTTCACAGAGTTCTCTTTAGCAAGATTTATTGAGGTGAAAAGGAAGGGAGTTATAAGAATTACAATCATTCAACCGTTTCCCATTTGGAAACATGTAGATATGTTCTTTGACTCCTGAATAGTATCTAAGTGGAAATAATTCAGGAATTCTTTCAAATAAAGGGACATTGTTCCATTCTTATAATAGCATGGTGTTTTTTCTCATGTTTTACATATACACATATACATACACATATACATATATACAAAGATACACATACACACAGACATAAATTTGAAGAAATTTGAGGGATAACCCGAGACCATCTAGCTCAACCCCTGCTCTCTCCAGGAATTCCAATAAGAGTGCTTCCTGACTAAGGATTGCATGGTCTCTGCATTAGGAGATGAGCAGGCCGAGATGGAGGCTGGGTTAAACGTGTCATCAGTTTGGAGTTCTTACATCCCCACAAGAGACCCAATTCCAGACCCCCGTGAAATACATTGACTCTTACGCAGTGCCAGTTTGCCTTGGCTGTAGGTAGATCAAAGTAACGGTGCATCTGTAGCATGTAGTAAACTTTTACTGCTTTGCCTTCAACTCCTGTTCCTGGTTACCTGCGTCTGGCAGAGACAAATGGACAAGGGAGACTGAACTCTCTGCTTTACTGAACTTCCTTTCTTGCAGCTGTGTTCATTCTTCCATGTCTGAAACTGGAATGACAGTAAAGAGATTTTAAGCTTCCCTGCAACATCCTTCAGTTATTGGATGTGTGCGGAATCCTTCCTTCCCCAGTTAAGAGACTGTCCAAGTATGTCTAGCCTATCGAAGAGAAGATTAGTGGACAACCATTGAAATAGGAGCCAGCTGTGTGCAGCAGCAGCCAAAAAGCCAACCCAGTTCTAGGCTGCAACAACAGAGGGAGACAATCAAGATCACCTGAAGGGTTGATACCACTTTATAAGGCCTTGGGAAGGCCACACTTGGAATCCGGCATCCAGTTTTGGTTGCCACAATGTAAACAATGTAGAAACAATTCATTCATTTGGTCCGGAAAATTCTGTTTGCGACTATGAGAGACATTGTGACAAGTGTGGCCCTGCGTTTGGAAACTAGTTATCTAGCAGTTCTCTGAGTGAGATAAGGTTCGTGTTGTTAAACATTCCTCTGAAAGCCTGTTTGCCAAGCCTGGCTGACTGTGGATGAAAGGGATTCACAGTCGTGTAAAGGAAAGAGGTTTTGCAGGGACCAAGACTTGTGCTTCTTACTTTTGAAGGAAGCCTGGGTCAGAACAAGCTGCTCCTGTCCTGTGAAATGGGATTTTCTATGAGATCCGCCATGCTCTCTCCATCCCCTTATTGGTTGTTTTGCAGCCGCTTCCTCCCCCAACACATTGGGCTAGCAGGAGCCTGGAGTCCAGGAGACGTGGGCGGAGAAAACCTGGGCAATGAGTCCCACTCCGTCTTGACAAGAATGGACGGCCTGTGGCTGCACCCTGTGCATAGTGGCAAGCAGGAGATTGGGTGTATCGCAAACTCCCTCAACCCTCCCAACATGGCAACATCTGGGAAAAGAGGAGACTCACTCCAGAATTCCCAGTTTTTCCTTTCCGTAGAAATGGAGAAGGTTCAGTCTCTGCACAGAATCAGACCTCGGTTTGTCAACAACCACAACCCCCCCTGCGGTCTGTGAAAACCCTTCGTGAGAGAAGCAATCAACAGTTGTGCTTTCTCAAACTTTGGTCCCTCTTTGCACACTTGAACAACAATCCAACAAGCTGGCAGGAGTATCCAACACCCTAGAACAGGGGTAGTCAACCTTTTTATACCTACCGCCCACTTTTATCTCTCTGTTAGTAGTAAAAATTTCTAACCTCCCACCGGTTCCACAGGAACGGTGATTTATAAAGTAGGGAAGTCAATTAAATTTTTAAAAAAGGAAAGTGCTTCAGTATCGGACAAAACCCCTACAAAGCCCACCACGAAAGCAGGAAAAGTTAAGACACACGGCTGTAATGAGGGACCCAGGAGGTGATGAATGAAGGGGACTCAGAAAGGATGGTGTTAGATTCTCTGCTGAGAGAGAGTGAGTCCAGACCGGTAAGGTTAAAAGCTCTTTATTCCAAACAGCAACGGTTGCTTATAAAAGTGACTAGTTAAAAAGGTGGGGCCTTCTGCCCTACAGCTCCTTTTATGGAGAGCTGCTAGGCAGCTGGCCAATCAGCGTGTCAGCCGCCCTCGGCCACAGCCAGCCACGCCTAAGCCAATCAAACGGCTGGCTGTTACCGGGGCTTTTTGAATGCCGTCAGGATGCAACACTCCTTCCCCCCCAGCGAGCACGCACGCAGTCCCTAGCACACGTACTCGCTGAGGTAGGTGGGGCTGCGTCTACTCCGCCCCGAGCGCCTCAATGTCTCTGCCGGGGCCGATGGAGGAGGACGAACTGTGTCATCGTGGTCTGTGATGTCACCGCGTGCCACTGTAGACGGCGGGGCAACGTCCGGGGGCGCGTTCTGTGGGTTGGCATCGTGCTCCAGTCCCTTGGGTGTTGGGTCCAGATCGGCCGAGTCCAGACATGGATCGGACCGTCGTCGTTGCGCACTTGGGGTGTTCTGTGTGTCGGGTTGTGGATGTTCCAGGGGCGACGGTTCCGGCATAAGCAGACCCGGAAACTGTTCAGGGGTGGAGTGGTCAGAGAAAGTGGTAGATGGCCAGGATGGTGCGGTGATGGGCCAGTCGTCCCGCTGGGTTGAGGCCTCGACGGTCGGCAGCGTGTGCACGGTGCTCTCAGCCGTGGTCGAGGCCATCAGGATGACCTCGGTCCAGCGAGAGTAGGCGTCTACTACCACCATGAAGGTCTGACCATGGAAGGGGCCGGCGAAGTCAATGTGGACCCTGGACCACGGTGACCTGGGGGCGTCCCAATCCCGATGGGGAGCGGAGGGGGGTGCGGGGCGAGAGATCTGGCACGCCTGGCAAGCACCCACCCAGGCGGCCACCTCGTCGTCCATGCGCGGCCACCAGACATAGCTCCTGGCCAACGCCTTCATGTGAGCTATGCCCGGGTGGGTGGCATGAAGGGAACTGAGTACCTGATGGCGGAGGGGCGGGGGAACGATGACCCGGTCTCCCCATAACAAGCACCCGCTGTGGAGCGATAGCTCCAGTTGGCGGGACTTGAAAGGCCGATACACGTCCGGCAGCGAGCCCAGGGGCCACCCTCGCAGGACCCAGGTGGAAACTTGGGACAGGACAGGGTCTGCCTTGGTCTGCGCCGCGACGTCGGACGAGGTAAGGGGGAGATCCGAATCTGCCACTGACAGGACAGACAGGGCCGGCACCGGTGCCTGGTCCGTCCGGGGGAGGGGGCAACGACTGAGGGCATCAGCATGTCCCAACTGTTTCCCCGGACGGTAGAACAGCGAGTAATCGTACGCAGTCAGAAACTCCGTCCACCTGGTCATCCTGGGAGAGAGAATGGAAGGGGTAGGCCGGTCACCGGCCAGAAGCCCAAGGAGCGGCTTGTGGTCGGTGAAAACGGAGAAGTGGCAGCCATACAGGTACTCGTGGAATTTTTTAATCCCGGACACTACAGCCAGGGCCTCCTTGTCAATCTGACTGTAGTTGCGCTCCGTAGGAGACAGAGTCCGGGAATAAAAGGCAATGGGGGTCTCCCACTTCGCCTGGTCGACCGGCTCCAGTACGCCCTGCGCCACTAGACGATCAAGTTCCGCGTCAACCCTCGGCTTCAGTGCGAAAGGCAGCCTGCGGGCCTTGAGCCGAATTGGAGCAACCTGAGGGTCTAGGTTAAGGGAAACCGGGGAACCCCTGTAAGTGCCCAAAGTGCCGTCGAAAACGTCGGGGAAGTCCGCCAGGACCGCATCCACCGGCGAGGCAGTTGGCACCCGGTGCACACGCTGGACCGAGAGACCCAGGGCAGCGAACCAGTCTAAACCTATAAGGGCGGTCAGGGGGCGCTTGACGACCAGAATGGGCAGGAACCCGGTGAAACGACCATAGCGGACGTGGGCACGGAGTTGGCCCAGCACGTCGATGGGGTTGCCCTGGTAATCCCTCAACAGAGTCTCGGGCTGTGTCAAATCAGCAAGCCTAATGGCAGGGCAAAGGCGGGCCAACTGTGGCCAGGAAACAAGGGACCGAGACGAGCCCGAGTCGACCTCCATGGTAATAAACCTGCCATTTATAAAAAGGGACGTGGAAATGCGCCTACGGTCATCCGTCGGAAGCGGAATGGAGTCCTGGAGCTCCGTCGCGGCGAAACAGTTGGCCTCAGGCTGCGGCCTGCGGGACGAGCGGCGTTGACCGTAGTTCCGGGAAGGCGCAGATATTGTCGCGTCATGAGCCGGCGGGGGGGCCAAGGCTGGAAGGTTGGCTCTGCAGACGCGGGCGATGTGGCCCTTGCGGTCGCATCGTCGGCAAATAGTAGCCCGGAAGGGGCAGTCGTTCCTCACATGGCCGCCACCGCACCCGATGCAAGTCGTGGGTGGCCGGCGAGATGGTTGGGCTCTGGCGCGGCTCCGGCCCGTAGCTTGGACGTGCGCCACCTGGTCATAGGCCTCGAAGTCCTCCGACGGGTCGAGGGGGCGTAGTCGTCGACCCGGCAGGCCCGCGGGGCGGGCAACGGCATTGCCGGCTGGCCGGGGCCTAAATCAAAAGAGGCGGCCTCGGCCAACTCGGCGCCCCTGACCTCTTCCACAGCCTGCTCCAAGGTGATGTCCGAGCGGGCCATCAGCCGACGCCTGAGCTTCACGTCCTTTAGCCCGCAGACAAATTGTTCGACCAACGATTCGTCGAGGTACAGGGCGGCGAATTCGCACAAGATGGCCGCGGTTCTCAGGGCCTGCAGGAAATCCGCCGCTGACTGTGTGGGCAGCTGGCGGCATTGCCGGAACGCAAACCGTCGAGAAATCCGCGAGGGTGCGGGGGCGAAGTGGGCCTTCAAACGGGCCTGCAGCGTGTCCCATGCCAAGGTATGGACCGGTGCGGGCGCGGAAATATTCTGCGCTACGGCGAAAAATGTGCGGCCTCCACAGCCCAGGAAGAGCCCCAGTCGACGCTCCGGGGTGAGTTCTCCGTGGTCGTCCGCGAGGAGGAAGCACTCGAATCGAGCGAGAAAGGCTTCCCACGATTCTTGCGATGCGTCATAGGGGGCGAAAGGCGGCAAGGTGGCCATTGTGCGCGGCAACAGGCCAGTAAGCTCGCTGGAGAAATAGCGAGGCCGGAGGATAGTCAGACAGAGAGACTCTTCAGTCCGCAGCGAGAAGAGCTTGGTTCCGTGTAATCAGTACCGGCCCCAGTCCTTCGTCGCCAGTGTTAGATTCTCTGCTGAGAGAGAGTGAGTCCAGACCGGTAAGGTTAAAAGCTCTTTATTCCAAACAGCAACGGTTGCTTATAAAAGTGACTAGTTAAAAAGGTGGGGGCCTTCTGCCCTACAGCTCCTTTTATGGAGAGCTGCTAGGCAGCTGGCCAATCAGCGTGTCAGCCGCCCTCGGCCACAGCCAGCCACGCCTAAGCCAATCAAACGGCTGGCTGTTACCGGGGCTTTTTGAATGCCGTCAGGATGCAACAGATGGGGAGGGGAGGGAAATGGGGAAGGGAGAGAGGGAGAGAGAGAGGAAGGGGAGGGGGAGAAGAAGGGGAGGGGGGAGGGGGAGGGGGGAGGAGGCTACCCGAAGCTCCCGGCAGATGTTTCCTTTGATGGTTTCCTCGGGAGCTTCTCCAAGGCCTCCTCTAGGTCCTCTTCTTTCCCACAGGAGGTCCCTCACCATGGTGGTCTGGTGAGGGACTCTCTTGCTCTGGAAGAAGCAGAATGGGGACAATGAATGACTGCCATGCACATTGTCCGCTTCCCCTCCCTCCTCCCTCCTGCCTAAGTGCTTCTCACCTCCTCAGCCGCTCCCCGAAGGTCTTCTGCAGGAAATTCTTCTCCCTGCTCAACCTCCAGTTTTCCTGCTTGATTTCCTCCAGCTCTGCTTTGAGGGTGTCAGCCTTCGCATAGACTGCTTAGCTGCCATGGAAACGGGGAGGGTGGGGCGCTGGGATTCAATTGTTATGCTGGTGGTAGATTGGTGAAGGATGATGCCGGCTGGTGTTATCTCTGGACTAACGGTCTCACATTCCATGCTGGTGATGACCTGCCCACCTGATGTCGGAGAAGAACGTATATTGGACACTGCAAAGGGGGGTTAGGGCTCTTGGGATGGGCTTAAGCTTTAATACTCTATGTTCGCGCCTAAACTAGTTACTTCCTGCTTCACTATGGTCTGTTGATCTCCGGTACTCAGTAAAAGTAGCCTTATTCATTTCAAACAATGTCTAAATGTGGTCTTTCTTGAGTATTAGAAGAAATAGACCGTGACATTAAGCAGGAAGTCACAAAAAATCACTCCTGATGTCGGATCCTGCTAAAGAGGAGCTTCCACTTGTGGAGGTTCTGCCTGCCGTCGATATGGGAGAAGCTGCATCAAATATCCCTGCCCCAAAAGAGGATCCGAGGTCAGTGTTGGATTGTTTAGCCGGCCTAGATTTAAACCTGACAGCCGAAGATACAACAAAACCCTTCCGTTAGTCTGAGGGCGTGGGAATGACGGGGGGCATTAGCTCAGGGGTTACCACCGCCAGACGCCGCCCTTCCCCCAAGCCATTCATTCCGGAGCTTTTAAGGGAAGAAAGGGAGTTGAAGGAGATGGCCCATGAATTGCTCCACCAGGCAAGCGAGAAGAGGGAAGCCCTGAATAACCTTTTGGAAGGGGGGCCTCGTCGGGAATGCAAAAGTTAAAAGAAGCAGACGCCCGGGAAAGCAGAGACACAACCCCTTCCCCCCCTCCAACAGCCAGCAGAGATTTACAGAGGGAAAACCGTCCCGCCCCACCCCGCCGGCCTGCAAAACTCCCTCCCCTGGGCGTTAAGTTCGACGGGGACAGCGAAAATTTAGCATCTTTTTTGCTCCATGTTAATAATTTTGTGCAGCATTACGCAGATGACTATGAAGATGAGGTCAAAATTAGAATTGTTTCTATGGCTTTGGAAAACAAAGCCTCCAGATGGCTGGTTTCTTTGCATAATAGCCACTCACCCGTGTTGCGGGATTTTGAACGCTTTATGACTGCTCAGAAGACGTTTTGAAGACCCCCGAGTTGAAAGGAAAGCTAGAATGAGAATGAGAGATTTACGCCAGGGGAGTATGTCTGTGCAAGAATACACGCAAATTTTTCAAGAGCTGTCTGTGTTTATGGTCGGTTATAGTGACAGGGCCCTGATGGACCTCTATACAGAGGGACTTGATAAAGACATTTATCAGATATGCATAAACAGATTCCGTCCCGAATCCTTAGATGATTGGATAGATTTGGCAGGAGATGTGGAACTGAACCAGGCCCACTTACAAGATCCGGTCCGTTTTGAAAAGAAGAAGCCATTAGGAAGCCCCAGGCCTCGGTCTCCTGATAAAGATTCCCACATGCAGAGGGGGGGGCGAAGATCAACTCCAGCGTGCCCAGGCTCTTGTTATCGTTGTGGAAAGGAGGGCCACTGGGCGAACAACTGCAGGTCAAGACAGCCTCCATGCCCACATTCCTCTTCCGAAGTTGGAAGGCCTGCGAAAGTTCCGAATGTGCGCAGTAAGCCTGCGATGAGTGGGGTGGAGCCTCTAGACCTCTCCGTTGACAAGCCCGACACCCCACCCGACGATTGGGAGGGGGACTCTGACGACAATTTGGTAAGTCGCCGTTCCGGGCCCCTTTATATTCAATTAAAGCTTTTGGCTCCATCTAGTGGTCGTACTTGCAATGTACAAGCCCTCATTGACTCTGGTTGTTCTCGCTGTCTGATCAGCCAAGATCTTGTTTACGCCATGGGTTTTCATTTGAAGAATTTAAAAAACCCCATAGCATTTTGCCAGATGGATGGTTCTGTGGCGGGTGGAATTCCTGCATCTTTTGTTACCGAACCACTTCAAGTTTCTATTGGTGAAACTCATAATGAAACCATTAATTTCATCGTAGCTGCCATTGCTGATAATGCTGTTATTTTGGGAGTCAACTGGCTACGTAAATGGAATCCTCTTATTGATTGGAAAGAGGGATGGGTGCGAATACCTTTATTGCTACCTGACAATGACTTTATACTTTCAAAGCACCAGCATGATTCTCCCCTTGACGTAACTCCTATCACTGAACCCGCTGGTCCCATATTAGCTCTTTCTCCTTCGGAAATCATCCCTGGTGAAGAGAAAATTCCCGAAGAATATTGGGACCTTAAAGACGCTTTTAGTGAAAAGTCTTGTGACTCACTTCCTCCTCATAGGGCTACTGATTGTTCCATTGATTTTCTTCCTGGAGTGCAGTTACCTAAGCCTCATCTTTACTCTATGACTCCACGTGAAATGGAGGAGTTGCGAAAATTTATTGACAAGAACTTACAAAGGGGTTTCATTGAACCGGCTAGGCCACGTGTGGCCGCACCAGTGATGTTTAGAGAAAAGAAAGATGGCACTCTTCGATTAGTTCAGGACTACTCTTACCTTAACACCATTTGCGAGCACAACGTCTACCCACTTCCGCTTATGAAGGACATGCTTGCCCACCTGGCTACTGGCAAAATTTTTACTAAATTGGACTTACGTGAAGCTTATTATAGAGTGAGAATTAAAGAGGGTGACGAATGGAAAACTGCTTTCAACTGTCCCCTTGGATGTTTCCAGTTTAAGGTTTTATCATTTGGTCTTCAGGGTGCTCCTTCGGTGTTTATGCAACTGATCAATGAAGTCCTCCACGAGCACTTATATAAGGGAGTTTTAGTTTATATTGACGACATAGTCGTGTACTCACAAACACGCGACGAACATGTCAAGCTTGTGCGTTCCGTCCTTCAAAAACTCCCCTCCGCCGAACTATACGCCAAATTGTCTAAATGTGAATTTCACCAGGAGAAGATTGATTATTTAGGTTATCGTATCTCCTCGGAAGGCATTGAAATGGATCCTGCTAAAGTGAAAGCTGTCACAGAATGGGCCCCTCCCCGCACTCGTAAACAGCTCCAAAGTTTTCTGGGTTTCGCCAACTTTTACCGCCAATTTATTCCATCATTTGCTAGCATTGCGTTACCCATTACAAATCTTCTCAAAACCAAAGGTGAAGGTAAACCTCGGCCTGGAACCCCCCTCAACTGGACCATGGAGTGCCAAGCAGCTTTCGAGAAACTTAAGCGTCTGTTTGCGGCTGAACCTGTTCTGAAGCATCCCGACGTCAACTCCCCGTTCGTGATTCAGGCGGATGCCAGCGATGTCGCTGTGGGAGCGGTCTTGCTGCAACTCAACAACCGTGGCCAACTACAGCCATGTGCCTACACCTCTCGTAAACTGTCCGCTGCTGAGCGTGGATGGGCCATTTGGGAGAAGGAAGCATTTGCTGTTCGTTGGGCCCTCATGACTTGGCGTCATTTTCTCGAGGGCGCACCTCATCCGTTTGAAGTCTGGACAGACCATAAAAATCTAGAAGCTCTCACTTCCTCCCGCAAACTTTCCCCAAGACAACTACGCTGGGCACACTACTTCCATCGTTTCAATTTCCGCCTCAAATATATCCCTGGTGGGAAAAATTTCATGGCTGATGCCCTCTCCAGACTGCCCCAATATGATGTTTCTAAACTTACAGTTGTGCAACCCATGATGCCTCTTGCCTTACCTGCTTCTCCTGCGTCTACCAGAGGCCATTCTATTCTCCAGATTGCTCCGCCAGATGAGCTCATTGCTCGCATTAAATCTGAATTGCTTACTGATGAATGGTATTCTGCACATTCGGGTGACTGCACTATTAGGGATAATCTCCCCTGGATTGGCTCTAAGATTTATGTCCCTGCTACAATACGACCTTTTGTATTGCAGCGAGCACATGACTCACGTTTAGCGGGACATTTCGGATTCGTCAAGACTGTACACCTCGTTAAGCGCCAATTCTGGTGGCCTTCGCTCAAAAAGGATGTGGAATCATACATTGCCAGTTGTCCTGTTTGTGCTGCTTCGAAACGTACCCCTGGTAAGCCCCATGGCCTTCTCCAATCTGTGGCAAGGCCGGAGGCTCCTTGGAAGGAGATCTCGATGGACTTTATTGTTGACCTTCCAACCAGCCAAGGCTATACCGTCATTTGGGTTGTTACGGATCTTTTCTCCAAGCAAGTTCATTTTGTACCTTGTTCGAAAATTCCATCTTCCAAATCGTTGGCCAAGTTATTCCTGACCCATATTTATCGCTTTCATGGTGTGCCTAAGCGTATTATTTCGGATAGAGGTACTCAATTTACGTCTCTCTTTTGGAAGGAATTTTTGAAATTGATAGGCTCCGCCCAGGGCTTAAGCTCCTCCTACCATCCCCAGACGAACAGTTCTTGTGAGCGGGCTAATTCCGTTTTGGAACAATACCTTCGTTGTTTCATTAATTTTCAGCAAGACGATTGGGCTGATCTCCTGCTACATGCCGAAGTGGCTTATAATAACTCTGTTCATTCTAGTACAAATATGACCCCTTTTAGGATTATCTATGGTCAGGACTTTGTACCCATCCCTGAATTGCCTCACGACTCGCCTACAGTTCCCTCCTTGGATGAATGGTCCACTAGGCTGTCTTCGATTTGGCCTATCTTAAGAAAAACTTTGGATGATGCACATCAATCGCATAAGTTGTATGCTGATAGGAAACGGGCTGCTCCTCCGGCCTACAAAGTTGGTGATAGAGTATACGTCTCTACTAAGCATTTGGACAGCCCGCAGAAATGCAAAAAACTGGGTCCCAAATTTGTTGGTCCATTCACTATAACTAAGATAATAAGTTCGGTGTCTGTCCGTTTGGATCTCCCAAAAACCTACCGTCGTTTGTACCCGGTATTCCATGTTCACCTATTGAAGCCTGAACGCACCTCGCATCTCCGCAAACCCTCTCCTGATGCCCCTGCACCAATGATGGTTGACGGTCACCAGCATTATGAAGTTCGTGACATTTTGGACTCCAGGGTCCGTAGAAATAAAACTCAGTTCTTAGTCATGTGGAAAGACTTTCCTCCTTCTCACAATGAATGGGTGGATAAAGAGCATCTCAAGGCCCCGAAGCTTATACGCCAGTTTTATGCCAAATATCCACACAAACCTTGACCCTTTCCCTCTCTCCTCTGTGTTGTTTTGTCTCTTTTTGTCTGTTTTACAGGTCTAGCATCTCGCTTTCTGAGAGGCGTCCGGGATTTCTGCCTGCTCCTGGAGATGGTCCGGATGTCAGCCTTCGCATAGACTGCTTAGCTGCCATGGAAACGGGAGGGTGGGGCGCTGGGATTCAATTGTTATGCTGGTGGTAGATTGGTGGAGGATGATGCCGGCTGGTGTTATCTCTGGACTAACGGTCTCACATTCCATGCTGGTGATGACCTGCCCACCTGATGTCGGAGAAGAACGTATATTGGACACTGCAAAGGGGGGTTAGGGCTCTTGGGATGGGCTTAAGCTTTAATACTCTATGTTCGCGCCTAAACTAGTTACTTCCTGCTTCACTATGGTCTGTTGATCTCCGGTACTCAGAAAAAGTAGCCTTATTCATTTCAAACAATGTCTAAGTGTGGTCTTTCTTGAGTATTAGAAGAAATAGACCGTGACAGAGGGCCACACGTTCCTCCGCCATGGTCCCCATTATGATGGCATTCCTGCAAATGATGGGGAGAAAGACAGAAATTAGGAGGGAGGGAGGGAGGGAGGGATTCTTCTATCTATTTCTCACCTGTCCAGTTGTTCCTGAAGGGCTTTAATTTTGTTGAGGAGCTCCCATTTCTCCCCAACTTCCTCCAGAGCTCTGCAGAGAAAGATTTTGTTTTCCTGCCTCTCCAACTGGAGCTGGACCTCCATCTCCATGATCCTGTGAAAGAGGAAGACAAGAGACAAATTAGCCCCCTCCGGTTTCCCCCCTGAACCCTCCAACCTGTTTCAAAGGAAAACTCCCTAAAGGTCCCCGGCTCTTCCTCTCCCTTCCTTGCTAAGGGGTTTCCTTCTACCCTTTGCCCAAGTCAGGGCTGCTGCCAGGGAATGTCTCACCTCCTATCCCTCCACTCCAGCTCTCTGCAGAGCTCTGGGGTCTTCCTGGGAAGCTGGGGATCCCTTTGAAGCCCCTCAACCTTCCTTCTTCTGCTGCTGTAAAGGAAAAGAGCAGAAAGAAATTAGCCCCTTGATTCTCTCAAACGTTTTTTTTCCCAATTAAAAAAAGACTTAAGAATACCTTGATGTCTGTGTGTGTGTAACCAAATGAAATTCAAGGGTGAAAACAAAAAATAAGGTTCTCCATTTAGGCAAGGAAAACCAAAGGCCCAGGTACAGTACAGGTGCTACCTGGGTCCATAGCAGGAACTGTGAGAGTGATCTTGGAGTCCTAGTGGACGACCGTTTAAATAGGAGCCAGTCATGGGCAGCAGCTGCCAAGAAGGCCAACCCAGTTCTAGGCTGCATCAACAGAGGGAGAGAATCAAGATCACATGGAGGGTTGGTAGCAGTTTATAAGGCCTTGGTAAGGCCACCCTTGGGATACGGCATCCAGTTTTGTTTGCCACGATGTAGAAAAGATGTGGAGACTCTAGAAAGAGTGCAGAGAAGAGCAACCAAGAGGATGAGGGGACTGGAGGCTAAAACCATAGGATGAATGGTTACAGGAACTGGGTAGGTCTCCTTGAATGAAGAGAAGGACCAGGGGAGAATGATAGCAGTGTTTCAATATCTCAGGGGTTGCCCCAAAGAAGAGGGACTCCAGCTATTCCCCAAAGCAACTCAGGGTAGAGCAAGAAGCCAAGGGTGGAAACGAATCAAGGAGAGAAGCAACTTAGAACTGAGGAGGGGCTTCCTGTTCCTGTTCCCGGCGGCGACGGACGAACCTTGGGGTTTGTCCGCCGTTTTGTTCTTTTTTCTGCCCCTAACGGGGTGGGGCCCCCCTTTTTTGGGGGGTCCCTCCGTAAAACTGGCTTGCCTGGGCTGGTTTATCCTGGCGGCGGCTGGGAAACGGCCCTTGTCTTCAGTTTAGGCGAAGGAAGACATGCTGCGGGGGGAGTTTCCCTTCGCCAACGGAGGACGGTAACGATCAGCAAAATGTAAAAAGAACTGAGCGTGTGGGTCGGAAGGCTCCCTGGGGCTTTGGCAGCGAGGTGAAGAGTGAGTGATTTACAATATTATTTATGCTGGCAGCCTGGATTGAAAGAACGTAGAGGGGGGTGTTTGTTGGTTAAACCCCCCCTCGGATTTAAAGCGCCGTTCCGAAATGGCTCCTTGCTGCAAGGAAGCGGATACTTTGTTTCCGGACTGCATTGAAATAAGCGAAAGTGGTCTGCGGCTTATTTTCTTACAATGTATCTAAGTCTGGCTGGCTTGATACAATTTTTCTTGGGTTATTTTCTCCTCCTGGCTCCCAGGCGGGGCGGTGGAGGATGGTCCCCTTTGTTCCTGAATGACTATTTTTACCTTTGGAAAATTACCAACATCTTTTCGTGAAATGGACTCTCTCTCTCTACTAATGAAGAAATTTCTGGACTAATTGATTCCTTCCCTGAGTGCCTTCTCTGTTAAAGTTTTTGATTGTGAAAAGTATTTCTCTGCTGGGTCTTGAATTCTTTTACAACTTTCACCTGAACTGTTTTGCTCCTGATTTGCCTCAACGGCCCCACCCAAAAAACGCCATCTTAGTGACACTGACTTTAACAGTTTACCATGGCATCAAAATCAGAATTGGCAGGATTGGAACAAAGAATGTCATCTTTGGAATCAGTGTTACAAGCTCTGGTGCAGGAAATTAAAGCTTTGAGAGCTGATAATAAAAGTTTTAAGGAGGACCTTCTGGAAACACGGAAGCAAGTGTTGGAGAATTCACAGAAGACTGAGGAGCTGGAAGGGGGGCTGGCTGGGGCAAAGGGAGAACTTAAAAATGTCAACATTGAAATTGCAGATTTGTCTGGTCATATGTCTAGGATGGATTTTGAAAGGATGTCATATTTTTTAAGATTTCAGAATGTTTCTGAGGAATCTGGTGAATACCTTCCTGATCTCATGAGCACAATTTTAGCAGACTATTTACAGAAACCTAAAGATGAGATCAGGGGGGATATTGACCTAGTCTACAGAATAAATTCAGCATATGCCAGGATAAATGAAGTACCCAGAGAGATACATATTAAATTTGTTAGAAGGTCAACTAGAGAGGGAATTTTGAAGGCGCAGAGAGGGGGGCCGTTAATTTACCAACAAAAGGAAGTCACCATCTTGAGGCAGATCCCAAAAAAGATTAGGGAGGTGAGAAGGAAATTTTCCTTCTTATCCAAAAAATTGTATGACCACGGGATTTGGTTCAAGTGGGTGATGCCGGAAGGGATGTTGGTGTTCTGGGATGAAGGAAGAGTGAGGATTAAAACAGTTGCTGAGGCGGAAGCCTTTCTTAAAAAACATTCCTCTATCCTGGGGAAGATCTAGGGGGGACGGAGGGGGCCACGGCCCCGCCCGCTGGGGGCCAGGGAGGAGAAAAAGAAGATACAATTGCCAAGAGACTTAGATGGAAAAAATAACTTTGCTTTTTTTATTATTATTATTAATATTGCTTAACCTTATGTCTGGGTGTTTGTACATGACTGCTAGCATAGAATGGAGAATTTAGGAATTTTGTACTTATTTTCACCTTGTAGTACTTTTGGAAAAATGTTTTTTTTAATGTTTTATTATGAAGCCCTAGAAGGGCCAACGATCCCGACGCAAAAGTGCTTAATATGTTTCTGTATCCCTTACCCTACCCTTTTTGAAAATTGTAAAAACCAATAAAACTTTTTCAATATAAAAGAACTGAGGAGGAATGTCCGAAATGTTAAAAATGTGGAACTTACGTGATGTCCCTCCCCTTCAGGCTCCTCAGCGGTCCCCCCCCTTCTGGTGTTTCCGAAGTCTGGAAAAGATTAAAAAAGCCAGGTGTGAATATACTTATATCTACTCCCCCTCCACTCCCCCCACCCTCCCAGGGGGCTTCTGCATGTCCTACGATGACCTGCTCAGTAAAGGACATAAAAACCTTCCCCAGAAGATTTAGATTGCTTACCTGGGGGGGGCAGCAGGGGGTGTTGGACCTCTGCAGAGGACACCCTGGCTCTATTGGGGGCAAGAACCCCCCACGGGATGGTCTTAGCTGGAAAAGAAAGGAAGATGATGAGGACATTTGGGTCCCTCCAGCTCAGTTTACCCCAAAGAGCCATGTTTCCCTTCATGGCTCATCTCCTATCTAGTCTTGGTGGTCA
The DNA here is from genome assembly GCA_039707465.1 of Rhabdophis nuchalis. NCBI lineage: Eukaryota > Metazoa > Chordata > Lepidosauria > Squamata > Natricidae > Rhabdophis > Rhabdophis nuchalis. The sequence continues at coordinate 22,361,504 of CM077655.1, forward strand.
CCTACCTCAGAGGGTCCCCTTGGCCCAAGGGAGGGCTGGGTCTCCGGAACCACTGGGGGAAAAACAGACAACTTTAAAAACACAAACTTATCCACCATCATCTTTCCTGCCAAATATTAGCTGTCAGCTGGGACTTCTGGCACCTAAACTCTACCCAATTGCTGCTAACACTAAGAAGATGATAATTGGATTTCATTGTCTCCTTCCTCTGTTGCTGCACTTCAGGTGTTTCATCCTCGTAAGGAAGTTACCTGCCATTTTCAAACAATAACGGCAGGTAAAGGAGCCAGAACAGCCCAGTCAACGTTTATGACATGTGCTGTGATGTCATAGCCTTTGATCCAGCTGGGGTGGGGGGGATGCCAGGGGTTCCCCCTCCAGCAACTGTGGACCTTTCCATATGGAGGGTCCCAAAGGCTGAAAGAGAGACCCCGAGAGATGGGCAAAGTCTGGGCAAGAAAAAGGGGAAATGGGGGAAAGCCCCCCCCCCCCAAAGGCTCCCAGGAGAACTGAGCCCAGAGAATGATCCTCAAAGGGCTAAATGACTTGGGGAGGGGGTGGGAGAGAGAGGGGGGTGTTTGAAGGAGGAGGGAAGAAAAGGAGGGAAGGAGGGAGAGGAGGAGGGAAGGAGAGAGGGAGGGGGAAAAACAAATGGAAGGAAGGGAATATTTAACTGGCTTCCTATCCAAGAACTAGGAAGGCTGCCTTGGTTTGTTGCAGACCCTAGAGAGGACCTTTCTCCAAGGTTGAAGGGATCAAGTGGGTCACTGGGCTCCCTCTCAATCCACCCTCTCCCCTCCCTCTGTTTTGCATCCTGGATCCTCTAGCCCTCTCCTTCCATCAAACAGACCGGCTTCCCTTCATTCCCTCTGAGATTCCTTGTGGGAAGTGGGAGATTGGAGGCAGACGGGGCAGCTGGGAAGGAGAGATGCTGTCCGGTCCATAATCGATGGACACATCGGATTGCAAAGTCTTCTTGGTCCAGAGGTTTCCCAGCCAACTTTCCCAGCCGGCCTCTGACGATCCAAGTCGATGGGAGAAGCCGGACTCACTTAATGACGGTGGCCAAAGAGATTGTATACAGCTTGTAAGCGCTCTGCACTTAGACCTCAAAGCATTGTTGGAGACCCCACATGTCTGCAGTTGCTCCCTCCGGGAGGGGGTTTCCAAGGGTTTTCAGCAGGACCCCCGGATTCTGTCAGGGCTTCATTCCCGATGCCCTCCGTCTGGCAAGCTCCGGATTCCTTTTTCTCCCCACGTCCATCTAGACACTCGAACTAGACTGGGTGGTTTCCCTGGGTCATCTAATATAGGTGTGTGTGTGGTTATACACATAACGTTTATTCACTTATTTAGTCCCATTTATGTCGTGTGTATTGGAGGTGGAAACCCTTTGAGAGTTCTAGGCAACAAAATTTCATTTGAATGGATGCTGATTAATGTACATTTTAAGAGACAATAAAGTTATCCTATCCTATCCTCCATTCTCTTCTCTTCTCTTCTCTTCTCTTCTCTTCTCTTCTCTTCTCTTCTCCTCTCCTCTCCTCTCCTCTCCTCTCTTCTCTTCTCTTCTCTTCTCCTCTCCTCTCCTCTCCTCTCTTCTCTTCTCTTCTCTTCTTTCTATCCTATCCTATCCTAAATTCTACTCTATTCTATTCTGTTCTGTTCTTCTATCCTCTCCTATATTATCCCATTTGAAATTCTACTCTATTCTATCCTAAATTCTATCCTATCCTATTCTAAATTGTATTCTAAATTCTATTCTATTCTATTTCTAATTCTAATTTTAATTCTATTCTATTCTATTTTCTATCCTATCCTATCCTAGTCTAGTCTATTCCTATTCCTATTCCTATTCTATTCTCCTTTTTACAATTTCATTGTAATTTTATTACATTATTATTACAATGACAATAAAGATTATTATTATACAATTATTATACAATAACAATTATTATTATTACAAGCTCAAGATGGATGCCTAGAAACGTAGTCATTGCAACGGGGTTTATTTTTCCATTGGCTGGGAGCTTTTGCTGCTCCTCCCAGCGGCTTCTTCGGTCTGATCCACTCGGACAGGGGGATTCTGGGCAGGCAGAGAGTCGTTGGAATGTACCAACTCTTGAAACTCTTAGGGGCCTTTCTGTGATAACGGCCGTGATCTTCCTGAGGGAGCAGCCCAGAAAATGGGGCTCCGGTTGTCTCTGAGGCCTCCTCCTCTGGGATAGAATAGGATAGGAGAGGAGAGGAGAGGAGAGGAGAAGAGAGGAGAGGAGAGGAAAGAAGAGAAGAGAAGAAAGAAAAGAAAAGAAAAGAAAAGAGAAAGGAGAGCTGGAAGGGACCCTGGAGGTCTTCTAGTCCAGCCCCCTGCTCAAGCAGGAGAACCTCCATCCTCTCAGACAAGGGGCTCTCTGCTCCCTTCTTCAAATCCTCCAGGGAAGGAGAGCCCACAACCTCTGGATGAGGAGCTCCCGTTTCTCCCCAGCTGCCTCCAGAACTCTGCAGAGGAGGCTGCGATGTCCTCCTTTCTCCACCTGGAGCTGCATCTCCAGCCCCATAATCCTGTGAAAGAGGAAGACAAGAGAGACATTGGCCCCCTCCAGTCTCCCCCCAACCTCCCAACCTATTTGAAGTGAGAACTCCCTAAAAGTCACCGGCTCTTCCTCTCCCTCCCTTGCTAAGGGGTCTCCTTCTACCCTTTGCCCAAGTCAGGGCTGCTGCCAGGGAATGGCTCCCCTCCTCTCCTTCCTCTCCAGCTCCCTGCAGAGCTCTGGGGTGTTATTGACAAGAGGAGAGTTTTGCTTCAGGAGCTCCTCATTCGACTGTTTTGTGTGGTCGTAAATACGAGGACCAGAGAGAAATTGGCCCCGATTCTTTTTACTTGGAACTTTTTCTTCAATTGAGAAATATTAAAAATTCCTTTATGTACTGAAAATACCTTTCTGTGTGTGTTAATTCAGTGTTTGTGATTCCTATTAGCAAACAATCAGAAATCTCTCCTTGCAGGAGACTTTGCTGTAACCATTAATTGGGTTTTTTAGAAAGGCTCAGGAAAAGTGGGAAATCGGTACATTTTCCAGGAGAGTCTGAAGGGATTTGACTTAAGTATTAAGGTTAGCATCCCTATGCTTATAAGAGTTGGATTACTTAATGCTTTTTTACTTCCGTATTTAGCAAAGAAAGTCTACACACCCCTGTTAAAATGCCACGTTTTGGAAATGCAAAATAAAAAACCAGACCAAGATAAATCACTTCTGAGTGCTTCTTCCTTTCATATAACCTATAACAGGGATGGCTAACCTTTTTCTCCTCACTTGTTGAACCTGCACCCACATCCATAAGGCTATGCGCCCTGCCCCATGCACATGCACGCACCCCCCTCTGCTCCTCCCCACATGCATGGGACTCCCCCTTGCTCCCCCCGTGTTCTCCCAGCTCATGCGCCTGACCCCCTAAGCCCTGCTTTGGGCCTAGGAGGCCTCCCTGAAGCCTCCCGAAACCAAGACGGGGGTCAGGGGGTGGGTGGGGGCTGGCTATTGAGCACGTGGGGGTTTTCTGACATTTATTCAGCTGCCCCTTAGAGCAGAAGCCTTTGTCTCCATATCTCAGGTAGAAGGTTAGCCCCCCCCCCCACTCCTCTCCCAGAAGAATGAAATGTTTTAGGAAACATGAAAAAGGCAGAATATTATATTTTCCCTAAAGGAGAAACTCAACTCCCAGGATGGAAGCTCTTCCCCTGAGGAATGGGTCTCCCTGCCAGAAAATTACTCCCGGTTGCATCTCCCTTCCCTGAGCTTCTACCCGTTGCTTCTGCTCCTGCCTTCGGGGGCTTTGGGAAAGGAATCCTCCGGCTCTTCTGCGTGGGGCTCACTCCAATACTGGACGGTTGCAAACCTATGTCTGCCATGGGCAGGCTCCCTTGCGGTCATAAGTGGAGGACCACCTGTGCAGTATTATCATGCTTTCTCTTTCATCCTTCCCACTGGAGGAGGGGAAGTTTCCCCCACTTTCTTCCATCAAGCACCCAAATGCAGTCAGACCAGCGGTGGGTTCCGGGCGGTATGGCTTGGTACGGGCGTACTGGTTGTAGCTGGGAGCAGCGGGTACCATACTGGAATGGTGGGTCATTCCTAAGTGCTTTTTGAGGCAAATGGGCCAATTGCACACGTGTGCACAGTGTATGGCGCCTGCATGACCTTGGCCGAGCAGCTGAGTGTCGCTGGATGGTGGCATGTGCATGCGTGTGCATAGCGTGTGCCTGCCGAGGACGCCCAGTCTCGTCGCAGTGTACTGGTTGTCTTGCTTCATCTATTATTATTTGTGGAGTCAATGCTGTTTAATTATTTATCTTCAGGGGGAAAATCCCAACAAAGGTATTTGAAAAGTGGCTGCTTGAAAGGAATCATTGGATCCGAAGAAGAAAATTTCACCCGCAGGCAGAGCTGATTCCTGCCCTGAGCTGAGCAATCCAGCTGATGTATTAGGGCTGATTTTGTCAGAATCTCCATCAGAGCAGCTCTGGGACTGCTGTAGGGCTACAATCCCAAGTCAGAGGGGCCGAAACTGAGGGTGGGGGTCCCCAAGCCTTACAACAATGGGAAGGTGTCCTCAATAAGGTCAAAAAAGTCAAGATGGAAGGTGCAAATGGGATGGAAGACCCCTCTTCTTCTATAGCCCTGGGATGAAGCGGCTGAAAAAGTCTAAGTCTTTGCTGCCATCTAGTGGTCATTTAGTTACAAAATGCTCAAAAAAGTTTTTAAAAAATTCCAAATCACAGTTGATTGTCTGAACTTTTGAAAAACTTTTTAAAGCATTTTTTTTAACTATTGGCTCAGGTGAACCAATAGCATTTTTACTACCAGTTCGGACTAACCTGTAGCATTTCACTCCTGCCTTGTAGTCCTTCTCTTCATTAGACTAGACATCCAGTCTTTCAATCGATTATCATATGGTTTAGCCTCCCGCCCCCTGATCATCTCTGCTGCTCTTCTCTGCCCACCAAGGGAGTTTCCTTTAGCATTTGAGGCTGTGGGGTTTATATGTTGGGGTAGTTGACAGTGGACCTCCCTCAACTGCTCTGACAGTCCTCTGAAGCATGTTTTCAATTGAGAATCCCTATTTGTTCTTTTAACAATAAGGGAAGATTTGCCACATGAAGTTATGGAATGGACAAAGGCTAAATCCCAGTTATTGGTAGACAGCCAGCTCAGGGACTGTGGCATCCTACACTTTGGCAATTGTAAAAAGACCATTGTTACCCACAGACTTCTTTAGCAAGATTTATTGAGATGAAAGGGAAGGGAGCTACAAGAATTACAGTCATTCGACCATTTTCCATTTGGAAACATTTCCTCTGACTTCTACATACTATCTAAATATAATTAATTAATGTCTTATTTCAAATGAGAAGAAATTTTACAATTCTTTAACTATCATATTGGTGTTGTGTTTCATGTTTTTACATTAGTTCTGGCTGTGAGATGCTCCTTTGTGTTCAGGTCTGGCCTCAGAAGGATAATGTAGCACTTGGGGATGAAGATGCAGACCAGCAGACCAGCACTGGAGACCAGGATGGAGAAGACCTGCACAGCCACCATGTATTTCCCTTTGGTGCTCAGATAGATGGCAGAAGCTGGGACAAGTAATGGGAGCTCACTCCATTATGCAGCTCTATGGACCTTTATGATCAACAAGGTCAGCCACTGAGCCACCACGTCCCTTCATATAGTCAACTGCCAGTAAAAGAGGAGAATTTGCAGGAAACGACATTTATAAACATAATCAGGAGGATGCATGTCAGATAGTTGTCTGAGGCCCCTTATGTCTTAGAGGTGCAACCCCCCTGAAATTAAGCTAAAACCATCCTTGAAAAGGTCTGGAAAATTGCAAGGGGCAAGAAAACCTCCCACTGGTGGCCACTTCTTACATTGCAGGTTGGGAAGAAAAATCACAATAAATAATATAAATAAAAATAATCAGGGAACAGAGCAAGGTAAATCTGATATGAGATTATATTCCGAGACAGTTGATTACTTTAGTGGCCAAAATGAGGTGCCAAGTTCCTTCAAATTCAATGAAAACAGAGGCCACCAAAGGGATAATTGGAGAATAATAACAGACTGCCACCCCGTGGTCATTTATGGTATGGCAGGTGAGGACTGGTAATCACAAACTTTAATAGAAATAAAAATAATTAGGGTTCAGATCTTGCGATGTCCGAGTGGGATCGTGCTCTGAAGCCCCTGCTCTCTCTTAGACAAGAAATCGCAAAAGGTAATATAAATAAAAATTATCAGGGTGGAGATCGGGCAAAATCCGACATGGGTTCCACCTCTGAGCCCCCAATCTCTCTTGAGAGAAAACAGGATGAAATAGTTCTCAAATTAAATGAAAACAGCAGTTTTCAAAATCTATGGGAAATTTTATTAGCAACAACACCCTGCCATCTCGTGGCCATTTTGCGTATGGCAGGTGGAGACAGAAAATCACAAAAGTTAATAGCAATAAAAATATTCAGGGTGGAACTCAATAAGCCTCCATAAGGCTCTGCATGCAATTTTTTTGATAAAAAAGTGGTTTGCTTGTTCTGCCCCTCCCCTCCCCCAAAGCACTCTGCAAGCCCCTCCCCCCCCAAGGTTATTCATGCCTTTTATTTGGAAAAAACAGGCCCGTTTTGGGGAGGTTTGCAGAGTGCAAAAACTTTTTCCCCCCTTTCTGAAAGCTGTTTACTAAGAGGGATTGATGAGAATTACGTTGGTCAAGTGCTGTGCCTGCAGACACAAAGATTTATGTGCTACAGGTTGTCAGCGATTTCCTTCTCCAGCACATGGGTAAATACACCTGGAAACATCTACCTACCTAGTCTCTCTCTCCCTCCCTACTGTATTCCCCCCCTCTCTCTTCCCCCTCTATATACCTATATACCTACCTACCTACTCACTCTCTCTCCCCCCCTACCTATCTACTATATTTCTCTCTCTTTATCTCTCCCTATTTCTCTCTCTATCCCTCTACCTACCTACCTACACTCCTTCCCTCCCATATCACTCTCTCTCTCTCTCTCTCTCTCTCTCTCTCTCTCTCTCTCTCTCTCTCTCTCTCTCTCTGCCTTTACCTACCCACCTACCTAACTACTCTCCCTCTCTCCCTACCTACCTACTGTATTTCTCTCTCTTTCTCTCCCTCTCTATCTCTCTATCTACCTACCTACTTTTTTTTTTTATTGCCTTTTCAAAACCTGGGTCTTATACTTCGGTGCGTCTTATACTCCGAAAAATACAGTAAGTAGAACAGCTTACTGTACTTATTACTTATTGCAACAGAACTAGACAAACAGTAGCTATATACAAGAATCAGCCCCTCGTCCTGCTTGACAGCTATTTATTCTAGAGCTGTCAAGAAGGGCAACCAATGGGAGTAAAGCAAACAGCCCGTGCTTAGCCAGCCGTGCCTTAGCCAATCAGGAGTGGCTGAGCGGTTACCGGTTGTCAATCGTAAGTCGAGGACTTGCAGCCGGACTTAAGGCGAGGACTTAGCAGAGATTGTCCCCTCTGGACAAAGAACGCAGTCATAGCAGCAAACTGGCTCTCTTTCTCGATCCCTCTTGACAATTTTCCAACACATTTGGACTGAGGCACGGACTGAGCGGAGAAAGAAGGAAGACCAAAGAAATGATGTTAGGACTCTCCATCCATGGAAAGTGGGGGGGGGGGGGAGAAATGGACATTAGATTCATTGGCCCTGAAGTCCTCGCTGGGCCCTGGGAATTGAAATCAGAGCCTCCTGGTTATTGGCTGAAAGTCCCCAGCTGCCTCTGATGCCTCAGGTGGGACTAGAACTCAGAGTCACTCTCTGATTGGCTCAAAGTCACTAAGGGGCCCCACCTCATTTTCTTCAAAGCAAGATAGATTGGCCACTGCCTTCTTTTCAATCTAACCCTGGCTTTCCTGGTGGTCTCCCATCCCTGATTAAATCCAGCCCTGCTTAAGCTTTTCCAAACCAGCCTGCTGCTGCACCTTACAACTACCTCTTGACTTATGACTAGAATTGGGACCAGGAATGCCATTGCTAAGCTAGGTGGTCATTAAGTGAGTTGTGCTGAATTTTAAAATGTTTATTGCCACAGTTGTTAAGTGAATCCTGCAGTCATGAAAAAAACACCGTTTTGCCCACTGATTTTCCTTGTCATAAATCCATGTTGATTGCCAGGCACCCAAGTGGCGACTATGTGCTGCACTAGTCGTAAGGATGAGGACCCATCATAAAGAGCTTTATTCAATGGCCGTGGGACTTGGAACTGTCACTAAATGAATGGATGTAAATGGAGGACTATGTGTGGGATACTTGGTTAGGGACTGTACATCATTGGATCCATCGTTTCTTCAGGCACTTTCCCACAAGGCCTTTTTAAGAGGAATAATATATAACATTTTATGCATATATTTCCCTTTCATCATCTGGGCAGGTGCAGGAAAACATGGATTCCCTGGATCTCTAATACCAGATTCCAGATCCAAGGGACAAGACTCCCGATCTGGACTTCACCCCCAGAGAAGGGGCAGAACCTGGGGCTCCCCAACCTCTCTGGGCGACCAAGGGTTCCCCCTTCAGAGAGAATTCATGAATAATCCCCAGAGTCTCTTCCCTGGAAGCCTCCTTCAGGAGAACCAAGGAGCCCAAGATGAACAGACCTTCTGCTCTTTCTCCATTTTGGTCCAAGTAGAGTTTAAGATGGGAAAGATTGTAAAACTCGTTCTTGTCCAGAAAGGGATGAAACTGGTATTGAAATGTCCAAGAATTTGAAACACAGAAAACTTTGTTTCTTGTCACAGTTTTGAATATTTCTTCTACAATTTTCAAGCTTTCAAATATGCTTAGTTAGGAGAACATTCTCTTCATAAGCAAAGAAAAATGTCAACAAGATTTGTCAATCATAGACTGAGAAAATACAACATATATTGGGAAAATACAATTGACACAGTTGGTCAATTATAGTGAACCTTCTAGAGCAAGTGACAAATAAAATGAATAACAGATAAAAAGAGATTATTCATAAACTCCTTGGAAACCACAGGTTGATTATCAGAAAACATGGATTAGTCAACAAGGAAGTTATCAGGCTAATCTTCTCCCTGGTAGACCAGACAGGAAACATCATGAGATGAACTAATTCTAATTTATTCTAATGCTACTTTAACAGAAGTTTCGACATCTGAAGCTGCAAATCTCCCAGATTATGGCAATGATTGTAATATAAATTGATTTCAGTAAAGTACTAGCAAACAATTTTGTCATGTGACTAGAAATTTAGATAAGTGAGAGATTCAGGGTACGATTAAGTGGATAAAAATGTCATAAAATTGTACTCAAATAACCTTTAATGTTTCTAATATTTCTCATAACACCGAGTGGTTATGAATCGTAACCTGTCCTGGGTGATCAATTTTTCTATGCTGTCAATACAGAAACTTTGATACATCTCTGCAATTCAAGATTTGATGCAATGTTTATACCAATTCTCAGACAAAGCTAATTTGATGCGTTTTAAAGAATATCCATTTTCTGAGAATTATGTGTGATCTCCTAACAGAAAGGAGTGCATGAGCAACCAAGTCACGCCCACAGAACCGGTAGTTAAAAAGTTTGAATCCTACCACTGGAGAGAAGAGCCACTTTGCTCTACGGAAGTGGAAGGAGAGGAGTCTGGGAGCAGCTTCTCCAACCGACAAAACCTCCCAGTGGGAGAAGGGAGGATTCAGCCGAACTGAAAGAGGCTCAGACAGAAGCTCAGAATCTTCTCAGGGTTGTTCCAGAGAGTCCGTCCTGGGAACATGAACTCAGGACAAGAGAGGAGATTCTGGCCGAAGGAGAAGGAGGGGAGACCCTGAAAGGAGGAGGAGCCCTTGGAGAGCTGAGCCAGTCAAGCAGAGAAGCTCAGTCTCCCCTTCACGGAGGTCTTAAGGCGGGGGGGGGTTTAAACTCCACTTCATTGAGGGTCTCATCAGCCTCATGTTTGCCTCAAAGGGCCATAAGGAGGTGAGACCATGAAGACTCACATCGTCCAGATGGGTCTGGCTGGGGGGTCACATTCTGGTCACCGGGACTAGGTGGGCATGGCTGGGTGGGCATCAGAGGTCATATTCAGCTGGTTCAGACCGGTTCTGACATAGTGGAAGTTTGGAGAAGTTTGGAAAACCAGCAAATACCACCTCTGGCTGACTCTGCCCTCCCACCCACGCAGTTTCACGCCCTGGATTCCCTTGTTTCTCAGCTCAGCTCATTTGCGTGGCAGAGGGCATTGCTGTGCCTCAGCTAAGCTAAAGAAACAGCTCAGCTCCCCAGCACTGACTCTGACTCTGACTCCGAGGGCTCTTGGAGGGCTGAACACGCACAAGGGAAGCACCCTCTCATGGAACCACTAGGAAAAGACTTGGGATCCCACCACTGGGGAGCATGGCTGGGAAGGGGTGGCTGAGTGGGGGTGGCCAGCTCAACATCCCCCACTGCGCATGGCTGTCTCGGGGCAGCTGGGTTGGGATGGAATAAGTTGCACCAGCTGACTCTACGTGGGGACAATTCAGTGCCCCACAAGCTCCTCCCCTCCCCAAACTGCTGGCAGCCAAACACACACACACACACACACACACACACACACACACACACCACATTCCATGTTTGGAGGCTTTTAACAAAGAGGAAAGAGAGGTTCTTCTCCCCAAGCCCAGGATATGATTGTAAGCTCCGATCTGGAAAAAAGTCTCCAAGCTTGGAAGGGGGTATATGTGTATGTTTGTGTGTGTCTGTGTGTGTGTGTGTCTGTGTGGCACAGCTAGCCAAAGAGACGTTCTTCTCCCAATCCCAGACCTCCTTGGCATTTGGGAGGGAGAGGACGAGGCTGATGCACCTGGAAGCCCAGAGGAGAAAGTTTGCAGGAAGCCCTTGAGTCCAACTTCTGCCTTGAGAGTCTCTGGAGAGGAAGAGGAAGAGGAGGAGGAGCAGGAGGGAGGCTGGGCCTTCTTGAGAGGGAATCCCTGTTTCCAATCACAGGTGGAAAGGATGGTGGCTTGTTGGGGCAGCTTCCCCTCATGCAGCTCCCCCCCTCCCACCCCCTCCTCCCCTCCAGAGATCCCTCAAGGCAGAAGCAAACTTTCTCCTCCTTCCACACCCAAAGCCTTCTCATAGGGGCGGTCCAGGGGTCTCCAGTGGAGGAAGGGGAGATCAGGGTGAGCCCCAAACTCTCGTCCAACAGAGGAGCCTCGCTGTCACTGCCAGGCCACTTGGAGAATGGCAGCACAGGCTGTCCAGAGCCCCAGGCAGTTAAGGAAGAGTGCCCAGCCCAGTCCATGAGCTCCCAAGGACCCCACAGCCCAGCCCAGCCCCGCCCCACCCAGCCTCCCTGAGCTCTTCCTTGTGGGCGGCTGCTGCAGGGCTTCCTCTCCTTGGCCAGGTTGCTCCTGGAGGCTGCCTGGAGGTCCCCCCACCAGTCCTGGCCCAATGCTGGCCTCCTGCCCATCCCTGGCCTTAGGGGCGGAGCCAGGGGTGGGTTTCAAATTCTTTTACTACCTATTTTGTGGGCGTGGCTTGGCAGTCATGTGACCAGGTGGGAGTGGCTTGGCAGTCATGTAACTGGGTGGGCGTGACCAACTCAATGTTACTCACCTGCAGGGGCACCTGGCCTGGCTTCTCCTTGCCCCTCCCCTCCCAGCCACTCATTGCCTCGCCTTGCATGCTATGCTGGGAGAGGAAGCCTTTTCAAAGTCATCTTCCCCTTGATGCTAGTCCCTAAGATGAGATGTTGCTACCAGAAGTCTGCCTGCTGTACATTTCCTAATCTTGTTTATGGCCATTCTCTTGGAAAGACTGAGTGGAGAACCTCCCTTTCCTCCAGCCTCCATTCCTCTGAAGAAGCCCCACAGCCGCTTCCTCCTCTTTGAGAAGGGCCTTGCAAATGGGGGCAGGCCAGGGGACCCTGCCAGTATGGGGGGGCTACCAGTATGCAAACATATGGCTGATTTCCGCTACTGGTACGCCTATACCAGTCCATACCAGGAGCAACCCACCTCTGCTCCATTCCCCTTCCTTCCTTCCTTCCTTCCTTCCTCCCTCCCTCCCTTCCTTCCTTCCTTCCATGGGGTGAGAGGCATCCTTGATTTCATCATCTCTTTTCACTTGGCTTTTTCCTAACTTCTCTCTGTGTTTCTGTCTTTATGTTGTTTTTTTAACTTTGCAAACTTTTGATAATTAGTTTTTCAGTAAAGTTGATTTTGTTCTTAGAAACTGGCTGCACTGTTTCATCAGCCCTTTTGTGATGATGCCCTTGAGGATTAGCTTTCAAAATAAAGTAAATTTTGCTTCCAACTCAACAGGCATATCTGTGACATGCTCTGTCATTAAGTGCCTCCCCTTTTGTCTTTACGCAAACAAATCTCAGATTTATTTGTTTCTTCAGCCAGAGGGGCCGTTTATTCCCTCTGGGGCCAGTTTCAAGCATGGAGACCCCCAAACCTCTCAATGCTAGATGATGGATTTAATTCCATCTCTGCCCCTGTTATTATGAGCCACATGGGGATTATTTCCCTTTCATTTCCCTCCAGAGAATTTCCCAACAACTTTTGAGTCCAAGAACTGGTTGAATTCTCCAGGGATCCCTCCTGAGAGGGAGAATTATGATCAAAGGTTCAGCTCTGCTCTTTGGCCGAATCCTCCAGGGGAGACTTTGGGCAGAGAAATAGGGAGTTTTGGGACAGGCAGGGTCTGTGCTCTTGAATGTCCGTCTCTCTCCTTTCCAGGTGAAGCTGAGTATTTCTCTATGTTTCAATCAGGAAAGACACTGGATCATTTTCCACCTTGTGAGAGTCCTTTGAATTCCTCTAATTCTTCTTTAGAAACAGGAAGGGGATTGTTTGATTCACCCCATGAATGATGGACCTCCTGCTTCTGCTTCTGATGCTGCTTTTGTCCCATGAAGTCTCTGGGAAGCTGAGGATGAAATGCCCGAAGAGTTTGGAGCACCAGGATGGGAAACAACCACAGAGCCTTTACAGCCCAGGAGACCATCTCATTGCTATAGTCCTCACTGGAATGAAAACACTGCATATAAAGTTGCTTTTCAATGTGGCTCCTTCTCTTCAGTTTGTTTTCCGTGATCCGTAAGTCATTCAGGGTGATGGAGTTGCCCTCCGTCCATTCTAAAACTCTCCTTTATTTCTTATTTGTTCCTATATTGGAGGATGTGTCTAATTTCCTGAATGATTTTGATTTCCATGGCTTCTCTCTTTTGTCTCGTTTGGTGAAAGAAACTCAAATCCAAAAATGGGCCTGAAAAAAAAGTTGAAAGGGCTGCGAATTATTTTCCTCTCTCTCTTTCTTTTTGTTATATATTTATATAATCTTTGCAACAATTCTACATCTTTTACATTTACGTTGCGTTTCATCTATCTATCTATCTATCTATCTACCTATTGTTACATATCTGTTATCTCTATTAATTCCATACATTACATTTTTAATATATATTTGATTCTCTTATGTTTCTTATTTTGGACTATTTGTGTATACAGTCTATTCTGTACTTTCCCCTCTTGTTAATTCTGAGGTTTTGTATTTATTTCATGGTTCCTTGATCTTTTTTCTTCCCTTTATTGCTTTCCTTTCTTCCCTCCTTCCTCTAGCCCATTGTAGCCTAAGTCCCAAACTAAGTAGCTCTCGGATTCCTCTTTGTCTTTTAGCTCTTTTGTGAGATTATTTTCCTCTCTCAGTTCAATCCTTCATTTCTCACTTGAATCATGAATTTTATTTGAAGTGGTGGTTGAACCACTTGTTCTTGCTGTACCTCAGTCCATTTCCTTATTTGTATAACTGATTATTGCTTTTGGATCAATGTTGGCTTAAGGCTCAGGAGGCTTCTGGAGGATTATATTTATTATATATAACAAAAGTATTTCTTGTTGCTGTTGATTATAACATTTTTTTACAATAGGAATTCCAATGGGTTCTTTAATGGCTTACGGTTCTTTTTCAACATCCAAACGGTCAACAAGAATTCCCAGCTCCTGCACAATCTCACACTGGGCTACAACATCCATGACAACTATGAGAGCACTTTCCGCACTTCAGATGCCTTGCTGGACATTCTCTCCACTGGAGAAGCCAATGTCCCCAACTACGGCTGTGGAAGGAAGGAGAACCTTCTGACTTTTTTTGATGCAGCTGACAGGGACATCTCCATCCAGGCATCAACATTAGGAGGCACCTACAAAGTCCCACAGGTTTGTGTGGGGTTTTCTCCATTTTCTTACACTGAGGCTAGAAGAACCAAATGTGCAGGTACAGATCAGGTGAAGCTTGGCTCAATAGCAGGAACTGTGAGAGGGATCTGGGAATCTTAGGGGACAATCTCTCCAATGTGAGCCAACAATGTGTGGCAGCAGCCAAAAAAAGCCATTGCAATCCTAGGCTGCATCAACAGAAGGAGAGAATCCAAATCACGGGAAGTCTTGGTACCACTTTATAAAGCCTTAGAAAGACCACCCTTGGAAGAGGGCATGGAGGGTGAACCTTTTCAGCACTGAGTCCTCTTGTCAGGGATGCGATCTGGAAGAGGAGTTGCCCAGTGTGCCTGTCGGTGCATATATGCACACCAGGCAGCTCCTCTTCTGGTTTCTGTCATGCATGCATGCGACAATCAGCTGCTGGAACGTATGCGCTCACAGAAACAAGAAGAGCAGCTCTTCCACTTCTGGCACTGCAGTGCACACAAAGGCCAGCTGATTGTTACATGCACATGCGCACCAGAAACCCACAAGAGAAATGGGCAAGACCTTGCATGCCAGGCGACATGGGTCTGCATGCCACTTAGCCTGAACTGAGAAGCTGAGGCAAAGGGCGCCATTGTCCCCTCCTGGGGCCTCCGTGCATCCCATTTTTCCCCTCCAGAAAGCCCTCTGCTCCCCAAAAACTTTGGTCTTACTTTGCAGTTCCAGTCCGTGGGGCTTGCGAAGGAAAGGCCTGGGCTCAGCCGGTAGGTGGGAGCCGGGGTGGGGGTGGTGGAATGATATGGGAGGGGCAGCCTTGTGGTCCCACGTGGAACGGGGTCTCATTCAGACTGGAAACAGAGCAAAGGAAACTCTTTCCCCCCAATTGCTTTGTCCTGTTTCCCCCACTGGAAAAAGCTGTTTGCAACCCACAAGGATGGGATCCTTTCCTAAGAGCTCCCAATTGAAGGATCCCAATGGGCCCCTGAGGAATCTGAGGGTGGGGAAGGCCATGGGGGTCCTGGTGATAGAAGAGACCCTCAAGACCTCCCCAACCCACTCAGATCCCTCCTGCTTCTCCCTCCCTTCCTGCAACAAGGACTCCCTGACTTTGCAAACCTCTCTCTCCTCTCTTGTTTCTCGGCTTATTGTCTCATGGAGCAGTTTCCAAGTAAATGGGGCAAGAGAGAGACAGGGAGGGTAAGAGAGCAATCCAATTATGTGTGTGTTTGTGTCTTTGTGTGTGTGAGGGCACCGAAACTGCTGCCAATGGTGTGGGCGACACCTGAGCAGAGAGGCAGGGTGTGTGGGTACATTCCTCCCCATTCAAGCAGGTCCTCCTATTTCTCCCCTCGCCAGCCAGCCAGACACCCCCCCCCCCCCTACCTGCTCCCTGCTGGCTCCTGCAAAGCCTCTTCATTCTCCTCCTCCTCTTCTTCATTTCTTTGTTCAAGTGCTGGCCAGCTGGTTTTCGGGCCTATGACAAGGGCCAGGGCAGGGCACACATGCGTATACAGTGGGGGTTGCTTGCATTGCGCAGCAAACTGCATCCTTCTCTCCCAAGTGGCAGTGGGTTCCACAGGACAGGCTCTCATTTCTGCCCTGAAGCAGTGAACTCTGGTGGGCTGGAAGTGAGTGTGAATGGCCTGGTCCAAAACAGGAAAACCTGGACTTTTTGTACCCATTTTGGCCCTGGAAAGCCTCCTGCACCAACCTGGAAGCAGAAATAAAAAATAAAGCCCTTGCAACTGTTGGAAGGCCGAAGGAAGCCTCCAACTGAGGGAGGAAGCACTGGGGGGGTCCAGGCGATTCACACTCACTTCCAGCCCACTGGAGTTTCCTGGGCAATGCAAGCGCCACCCCCACCCCCATCCCACACACAGCATACTCACAGGTCCCCCAATCCTGGCCCTCGGCAGAGGCCCAAAAACCAGCTGGCCGGCAGGAGCTGGACCTGCATGTGGATGCTAGTGGAGCTGGGCAGGGGCGGCCTGTGTGCCGGGAGAGAGGGCTCTGCGTGCCTCAGTTTCCCCTTCATGGCTCTAATCCTTTCAATTCCTTTTTCAGATCAATTATTTCAGAGCTTCAGAGGCTCTGAGGGATAAAAGTCGATTCCCCTTTTTCCACCAGATGGACCTCAAAGAAGGATTCCAGTACCCAGCAATTGTCCAGCTGCTCCTCCATTTCAGATGGACCCTGATTGGCCTCTTTGCTTCAGACAAAGAGAAGGGAGAGGATTTCATGAGGATTTTCCCTCCTGTGCTTGTCAGGAGTGGAATTTGTGTGGTTATATCACAACGATTGTCAACAACTGGACATGCAGAAGCCCTCAGGGATTCCCTCTTTAAGTGGAGACAAGTCAACGTCTTTGTTCACTTCATGGAATATGAGTTCATTTGGGAGAGAATTCTTCCTTTCCATTTAACATTTATGCATCTCCCAGGACCCATTGAAGGGAAAGTCTGGATCCTCACAACTTTTGCAAGGTATAAAATGAACAAGCGCAGATTTCTCACATACATCCATAGTATTTGGAGCTTTGGTTATCTGGCAAAAGGAAGGCCAATGGATTTTGCCTTTGAACCTGATTTCTTTGTGGAAGAAAAGTTTCAAGATCCTTATTTCCACTGTTCTCTTTCAAAGAACGTCTTTTCTGTCAAAGGCCGCAGAAGATGCACCCAGAAAGCCACACTGGAGACCCAGGAGAAAAGGAACAGGATCCGGATCCCAAATCACTACCTACCTTACAATTTCATAAAGACTTTGGCCCATGCGATGAATGCCGCCTATTCCTCCAGATCGAGGAGGGGAAGGAAGGCGAGAGAAAAGAGGTTGGGGTCTCCAAGGCTGCAGCCATGGCAGGTATGGGACAGTGGTGGGTTTCAAATTTTTTTAGAACCTACTGTCTAGGTGTGGCCTATTTTGTGGGTGTGGTTTGGCAGTAATGTGACAGGGTGGGAGTGGCCAAATTGTAAAATGTGGTGAAACTCATTTAACAACGCTCTTGCTTAGGAACCAAAATTTTGGGCTCACTTGTGATGATAAATTTTCTTTCTTTCTTTCTTTCTTTCTTTCTTTCTTTCTTTCTTTCTTTCTTTCTTTCTTTCTTTCTTTCTTTCTTTCTTTCTTTCTTTCTTTCTTTCTTTCTCTTTCTTTCTTTCTTTCCTTCCTTCCTTCCTTCCTTCCTTCCTTCCCATTGGGTTACTGGCAGCGGCAGGCCAGATTTACTTCTGGGTCTGTCGATGGAACCCCCTCTCACCGGCTCTTGCGAGTAGGTGCGAGCCTGCAGAAACCCACCAATGGTATGGGGGTCCCGATATGGATCCATTAATCTTAGATCCTTTGGAGGAGGAATGCAGAGGAGAAGGAGGGGAACCTTCTCAACACATCTGGCCAATTTAATTACTCAGGGAATTAATGGTTCCAAAGAGTAGATTCCATGGCATTTTTGTATTAAAGTCTGCTAATTTGAAAATGCTGTATTGTTTCTTAAATAAATCCCCTTATTTGTGGGTTTGTGATGAGCCTGGTGGAATTCCACCTTTCTTCCGTCCCCATTGCAGGTGGGTCTGTGTGCAGCTGGAGAGGGAGCTAAGCCCCCTTATTCTCCTCCAATGAAAGGGAGCCTGGTGTGGATCTGGATGCTTTATTGGGAGAACAGGGCAGGTGAAACTGAGGGGATGCAAAGAGTGGAAATCAAATAGAAAGATGAGATAGGCAGCATTCACTAACAGCCAGCAAAGGAGCAGCTGGAACCTCTCCAGTGATGCTCCATGTGAGGGACGGAGGCCGTCTCCGGATGACCAGGGGTCTCGGTCACAATGGCCTCTTCCGTCTTCTCCAAAGGCCGACAGAAAACGGAGTCTGGCTTCAGACCATAGAGTTAGGCTTCTCTGCCCCCGGCCACTAAGTGGGGCCAGAGCAACAACAGCACAAGAGTTCCATGTTGTGGCATGACAACCCTTATGAATGTGGAGGAGACCCTGAGACCATCTAGCCCAACCCCTCCTCTCTGCAGGAATCCCAGTTGAAGCTTCTCTGACTGATGGCTGCTCAGTCTTTGCATTCAGACAATCCATGAAGAGGAGACTGAACTTCTCTGCTTTCCTGGCTCAGCTCTAAAACAGCTCATCCTTTCATCCTATTTTTCTCTCTCATTCAGCTGAAATCTCCTCTCTTGTAACTGGATTCCTTTTTCCACCTCTGACACTCTGGAATAATAGTGAGCAGATCTTACACTCGTGTGTAACAGGAGTCAGTGATTGGAAGAGGGCTGGATCCAGTGGTGGGAGTCAAATGTTTTTACTACCTGTTCTGTAGGCGTGGCTTGGTGGTCATGTGATTGGGTGGGCATAGCCAACATGACATCACTCACATCAAAGGGAACCTTGCCTGGTCTCTCCTTGCCTCAACAATATACAATTTCCCTGTCTATTTATTTACTGCTACTGACCATTCAAAATATGCAATTTAATCCTATGTATAAATGGCATATGTGTGCATACATATTACATAGTATAGTGTGTGTATAGGCACACAAAATGATACACACACACACACACAGCTCTTCTAAAACTCTACACATTCAACCTCACTTCCTGCATTTGGAAAAACACACCCAGAGTCCACTTTCTGCCACACATTTAACTGTAACTTCTTCCCATTAGAACAGGCATGTCCAAAGTCCGGCCCGGGGGCCATTTGCGGCCCGGGGGTCAGTTTAATACGGCCCTCCAACAGCCCTCCCTGCTCTGTGTAAATGTGGCCCTCCCTTCCTCCCTCTGTCTCTGGGGCTGTGTGGCTGGGAGGGAGGTGGACGGAGGTTACGGACGCCTCCTCCCGCAGCGGGCGAGGGAGCAGGCGGGGTGAGCACCCAAGGCTACCGTCATCTTAAGCACCACCGAGGCTGTCGCCCGGCAGGGGCGTCAGGCAGGGAAGCCGGTCGCGCTTCCATCGCTGCACGTTCTGGGGCTGCGAAGCTGGGAGGGAGATGAACGCGCAGCCCCAGAATGTCCGCTTGGTGCCTGCCGGAGGGAGCCGCAATGGAACCGCGACCGGCTTCCCTGCCTGCGTCAGGCAGGGAAGCCGGTCGCGTCTCCATCGCGGCTCCCTCCGGCGGGCACCACGGCTTACATTCAAAGAGGGCCAGATTGGATGAAGTGAACATGGTGGAGGGCCGAACATTTTTCCGAACATTCTTTGAACCATTACAATTAAATGCAAATAAATTATTTTATGCCAAGTTAATTGCAAATGACATACTTTTCATTTCATAACATTAAGATCAACTGACAGTTGAGTTTTCACAATGTATTGAAAATAAATTTAAAAAAAACTTACCTACCTCTTTCTCTCTTTCTCTCTTTCTTCCTCGCTCTCTCTCCATTTCTCTCGCTCTTTCTCTCTTTCTTTCTCTCTCTTTTTCTCTTTCTTTCTGTCTCTCTTTTTTCCTCTCTCTCTCCATTTCTCTCTCTCCATTTCTCTCTCTCTCTTTCTTTCTCTCTCTCTTTTTGTCTCCCTTTCTCTCTCACTCTCTCTCTCTCTTTCTCTCTCTTTCTTCCTCTCTCTCTCTCTCCATTTCTCTCTCTTCCTCTCTTTCTTTCTCTCTCACTCTCTTTCTCTTTCTTTCTGTCTCTCTTTCTGTCTCTTTCTTTCTCTCTTTCTTTCTCTTTCTTTCTCTTTCTTTCTCTTTCTCTTTCTTTCTTTCTCTCTTTCTCTCTGTCACTCTGTGTGTGTGTGTGTCTGTCTGTCTGTCTCTCACTCACTTAATCAGTCTCTATCTATCTGTCTCTCCCTCCCTCTCTCTGTCTCTCCCTGTCTCTGTGTGTGTCACTCTCTCTGATTCTCTCCCTCCCTCCCTCCCTCTGTATGTCTGTCTCTCCCTCTTTCCCCGTCTGTCTCCGATTCAATCCCTCCCGGTGTCATTCTCTATCTGTGTCTCTCTCCGTCTCCCTCCCTCCCTCTCTTTCTCTCTGTTTCTGTCTGTCTCTCTATCTTTCTCTCCCTCCCCTTCTGTCTCTCTCTGTGTCTGTCAGTCACTCCCTCTCTCCCCTCTCCTCCCCTCCCCCACCCCGGGAAGCAGCAGAAGGGCCGGTATGCCGGAGGTTACGGACGCCTCCTCCCGCAGCGGGCGAGGGAGCAGGCGGGGTGAGCACCCAAGGCTACCGTCATCTTAAGCACCACCGAGGCTGTCGCCCGGCAGGGGCGTCCGGCAGGGAAGCTGGTCGCGTCTCCATCGCGGCTCCCTCCGGCAGGCACCACGGCTTACGTTCTGAGGCCGCGCGTCCATCTTCCCTACCTGACGCCCCTGACGGGCGACCTTGTGTGGTGGGAGCTGCACGTTCTGGGGCTGCGTGACTGGGAGGGAGGTGAACGCGCGGCCCCAGAATGTAAGCCGTGGTGCCCGCCGGAGGGAGCCGCAATGGAGACGCGACCGGCTTCCCTGCCTGACGCAGGCAGGGAAGCCGGTCGCGGTTCCATTGCGGCTCCCTCCGGCAGGCACCAAGCGGACATTCTGGGGCTGCGCGTTCATCTCCCTCCCAGCTTCGCAGCCCCAGAACGTGCAGCGATGGAAGCGCGACCAGCTTCCCTGCCTGACGCCCCTGCCGGGCGACAGCCTCGGTGGTGCTTAAGATGACGGTAGCCTTGGGTGCTCACCCCGCCTGCTCCCTCGCCCGCTGCGGGAGGAGGCGTCCGTAACCTCCGTCCACCTCCCTCCCAGCCACACAGCCCCAGAGACAGAGGGAGGAAGGGAGGGCCACATTTACACAGAGCAGGGAGGGCTGTTGGAGGGCCGTATTAAACTGACCCCCGGGCCGCAAATGGCCCCCGGGCCGGACTTTGGACATGCCTGCTCTAGATGCTCCCATGTAACATCTCTCCTGCGTGAGCTGCACTGGCTGCCTGTGGCTTTCTGGGTGCACTTCAAGTTGCTAGTAGCAACCTTTAAAGCGCTCCATGGCAAGAGACCTAGTTACCTGCAAGACCACCTCCTACCAAATACCTCCCTTCGACCAGTCTGCTCCCACAGAGAGGGCCTCCTCAGGGTGCCGTCAGCCAGTCAATGTTGGCTGGCGACCCCCAGGGGGAGAGCCTTCTCTGTGGCAGTTCCTGCCCTCTGGAATGACCTGCCCCCTGACCTCCACACAACTACGGACCTGCACCTGTTCCGCTGATCCCTGAAGACCCATCTTTTTCATGCGGCCAGCCTGGTGTAGCTTTTAATTTGGTTTTATTGGGGTTTTTATTGTACATTTTAGAGCAGGCTTAGAATTTATTTTATTTTTAGCATAGGTATTTATATTGATGCTTTTACTGTTGTTTTTATCATTGCCTGTTCACCGTCTTGAGTCCCGTAAGGGAGAAAGAGCAGTATACAAATTTGAATAAATTGAACCTTCTGCTGTTCTCTCAGCTGCAGCCCTTGAATGCTTGAATGGCAGAGAGAAGCCAAACTTTCTCCCCTCCATTCACAGCAGAGCTGCTGCTCCCTTTATGCCCCCCCTGGCCCCCTCTTCTTGGGGGGTGGAAGGGCCTGGAAGGGAGAGGCAGACGCTGCAGCTCCCTTCCCATCAGGCTCCCCGTCCCTTCCCTTTGCTGTGGAGGGAGAGAGGAAAGTCCAGCCAAGGGATTTCAACCATCCCTATTGGCTTTCCTGAGCTGCCCCAATCCCCCCCCCTGGCCAGAGGTGCCTCCACTAAGCGCCCTTCACCAGACCATGCAATGCGCTCTGCCCAAGAATGGGGGGCATTGGGAAACCAGTGCAGGGCTCAGAGCGACGCTTCTCCCAAAGAAGTTCTGGGGAACCCAACAACACCCAACATCCCCCTCCCCCACTGCCCCTTCCAGAGCCCAGAAAACTCCCAGGCAAAGCAGCTCCCCCTCTCTCTCAGGAGGGGGGGGAGAATGGATGGGAGGAAAGGCAACCTGGGGGGAAGAGGAAGAGAGATCCAGAGGAAATGGGGAGAAGATCTCTATCCCCTCCTCCTCCCAGGCGCCCCACAAGGTTTAACAGCTTCTGATTCCACCCTCCCTCCCTCCCCTCCCCTCTCTCATTCTGTCTCTCTCTTTCTTTCTCTCTTTCTCTCTTTCTCTCATTCTCTCTCACACACATTCTTTCTCTATTTTTCTCTCTCCTCCCATTCTCTCTTTCTCTGTCTCTGTCTGTCTCTCTGTCTCTCTCATTCTTTCCTCTCATTCCAACTTTGCAGTGCAAGGAAGCTGCCCACCCTTCCACCTCCCCATAAATCCCCCTCCTGTGGCTGCTCCAGAGAGAGAAACTTGCGTGGAAGAGGCGAGAGGAAGACTGCTGCCTGCATAGTTAATCTAGTTAGTCAGCCGGACTTTCCTGGGAGGCGAGCGATGCTGCCGGGCGCTTGGAAAGGACTTTGGCAATTGGCTCACCACTAAAAGCAAACAATGAATCGAGGAGCAGAGCTGGTTGGAGGAGTGTGTGTGTGTGTTTGTGTGTGTTTGTTTGTGTGTGTGTGTGTGTAAAATGGTCGGTTTCATATGAGTTTTTGTTTCAGGTGGTCTCCTGGCTTTGGAAGGAGGAAAGGAAAGGATACAAAGAGAGAAAAAGTTAGAAAGAAAGAGAGAGAGAGAGAGAAGGGAAAGTCAAGAAAGAAAAGAAAAAGGAAAGAAAGAAAAAGGGAGAGGAAGAAAGAGGGAGAGATGGAAGAAGGGAAAGAAAAAGAGGGAGGAGAAAGTGAATGAGATATAGTTGGATGGACAGATGGATACATGGATGGAGGGATGAAGGGAGAGAGAGAGAAAATGGGAGGAAGGAAGGACACAAACTCTGGCTTCAGAAGACTCTTTGAAACAGCACACCTGACTGGAAGGGATCTCAGAGGTCATCTAGTCCAACCCGCTACAACCTTATATCCTCTAGATTATTTTGGTGGAATTGCCAGAAAAGGGAAGGAGTTTACTAGGACAAGGCTGCCATGCAGAGGAAGGCAGAGATAGTCCTTGACTTATGACTAGAATTGAGCCCAACATTTTTGTTGCTAAGCAAGAGCGTTGTTAAGTGAGTTTCGCTACATTTTCCTCAATCCATGACATCTCCTGGCTCTGACAGTCATGTGCAGGATAGGGAAGACCATCTGAAAGCCTCTGTAATGTTTACCCGGCCCCGGAGATCGATAGCTGGAACAGGACGCAGCTGGAGTTGGCCCAACTCCCCAGGTAAGTCCCCGACTGGCGGGCCAGGAAGTCTTGCAGTATCGTGCACCAAGTCTTCTGCCCCCTCTGTGTCTTCCGCCCTTGCCATGCCCTTCCTTGCGCGGAGTTGATCTCGGTGATGACGCCAGATTCGCCCGTCGGCCAGTTTCACCCTGTAAGAGCAGGGTCCGGTATGGTCAATGACAGAGCCCAGCAGCCATAAAGGGTGACCGTCATAATTTCTGGCATAGTCAAGGTGCCCGAGGGCAAACTGGTGAGTGGCCCCAGAGGAGTCCAGGGGAGTCTCAGGTGAGTAAGAAGGGTGTAGTCTATCCAAACATGTTCGAAGCCACCTCCCCATGAGTAGCTTAGCTGAACTCCTATTAGTCAATGGGCAGGGCGTAGAATGGTGCAATAACAGGAAGGTGGCAATGCATTCCTGCCAATTGGCAGGACCCATTTTAGTGAGTGCCTCCTTGGCGGAGCGCATCATATGTTCAGCCAGGCCATTGCTGGCAGCGTGATAAGGGGAGACAAGGGCATGCCTAATACCCATGGATGCTAAAAACCCTTCAAAGGTGGCAGACGTAAACTGGGGTCCATTATCTGACACCAGTACGTCAGGGAGGCCATGAGTGGCAAACAATCGCCGAAGTACCCGCACGATGGCGTCAGAGGTGGTGGACGTCATCTGGAACCCCTCCAGCCATTTGGAGAAGGCGTCCACTACAATGAGAAACATTAAGCCCTGCAATGGGCCGGCAAAATCAATATGAATACGAACCCAGGGGGCGGAGGGATTGTCCCATTCCTTGGGAGGGGCAGTAGGAGGCATTGGGCGGGAAGCGTGGCACTGGGGGCAACCCGCAACCAACTCTGCAATGTCTTGGTCAAGCTTGGGCCACCAAAGGTAACTCCGGCCCATAGCTTTCATGGAGACGATGCCAGGGTGACAGCAATGGAGTTTCTTTAATACCACTGTGTATAGGGGGGTGGGACAATCACTGTGACCCCACAACAAACACCCATTTTGGGTGGAGAGCTCCACCTGGCGATTTTTAAAAGGCTGGAACTCTGATGCTAAGGAACCCTGAGGCCACCCCCCGTTTAACCCAGTCCAGCACTTTGCATATTACCTTGTCCTTGGCAGAGTACCGGGCAATGTCAGCAGCAGAGAGAGGGAGATTGGGGTCAGCGAGTGAGAAGACGGTAGCTGCAGGGACTGGATCCTCAAGTACCTCTGGCAGAGAGCAACATAAGGCATCGGCGTGGGTGATTTGCTTGCCGGGGTGGTGGATCAATGTGTAGTGGTATGCCGCTAAGAAGACAGTCCATCTGGTCATCCGGGGCGAAATCACTTGTGGCGTTTGCTTGTTGCCGGCCAGCAACCTGAGCAGTGGCTTGTGATCTGTGACAATTTGAAATTTTCGGCCATATACATAATGGTGAAAACGTTTCACCCCAGCCACCAAAGCCAATATCTCTTTGAAAGTTCGGAAAGTTCGGAATTAGGGAATTACATTTCAAAATTGGAGTTTGAAAGAATGTCACTTTTTCTTAGATTTCAAAACATACCAGAGTCAGATGCAGAAGATTTGAAAGATATCATGATTACAATATTAACAGATTATCTTCAAAAAAATAAAGAACAAATTGGATGGGATATTGATCTGGTTTATAGAATCAATTCGGCATATGCAAGGACACATAATGTCCCAAGAGAAGTCCATGTAAAATTTTTAAGGAAGTCCATGAGGGAGGAGATTCTGAGAGCCCAAAGGGGAGGGCCTTTGAAATACCAAGACAATGAGATAATCATTTTGAAGCAAATCCCAAAGAAAATTAGACTCAATTATTCCTTCCTATCTAAGAAACTATTTAAAAAAGGGATCTGGTTCAAATGGTTGTTACCAGAAGGGATGTTATAATAATAAAATAATAATAAATTGAGATTTATTAACCGCACCCTCTCCCCACAGGGACCCGGGGCGGTGCACAGGCATAATTAAAAACAATATACAATAATACAAACATTACTTAAAATAGAATTAAATAGAATTACCCGTGCTAAAAATATAAAATTAAAAAATTGGTTTTCTGGGAAGGGAGCAGAATTAGAATTAAAACTTTAGAAGAGGCAAATGCTTTTTCTCAAAAATACTCCATATTCCTAGAGGACAATGAAGGAGGAACAGTGGGGGCGGCGACCCCTCCCGATGGCGGGGGGAAAGAATCAATAGCCAAAAGACTTAGGTCTCAAAAATGATACTATTTAAAAAAATTATTTGAATGTTGTCATGATTGATGGTAAGGAAAAACAAGAAGAAAGAACATAGAAAATATGCAATGTATTTGTTATTGTGCTTGTCTTTTTTTTTTTACTAAGACCTGTACTATGATGAAGTTTGGGGGGGACCGTCGGCTCTGGCATGAAGCTACTAAAATGTAACGTTTTTTCCTATACCCCTTTCCCAATATTATTTTGTAAAAACCAATAAATTCTTTTAAAACAAAGCCAAGGCCTCTTTGTCTATCTGACCATAGTTGCGTTCAGCAGCCGATAGAGTTCTGGAAAAATAGGCAACTGGTACCTCGGAACCGTTTGGTAGAAGGTGGCTAAGCACAGCGCCCACCCCATACGGTGAAGCATCGCAGGCAAGGATGAGTGGCAGGCGCTCATTGTATTGTGAGAGGACCAAATTGGAAACCAACAATTGTTTAACTGCTGAGAAAGCAGAGGCTTCTCTCTTACCCCACACCCAGGCAGCCGACTTGTCCAAGAGGCGATGCAGGGGTTCAGCAACAGATGCCTTGTGGGGAAGAAATAAGGCATAAAAATTAAGAAGCCCGAGAAAGGCTTGACTTCGGTGCTGGGGCATCTAATATTGCTCTGGTCTTTTCTATGGTGGTGTGGAGCCCTGTGGCATCCACTAAGCAGCGGAACATCAATTCAGGGAGGGTTTTAGCAGAGACGAGGACATCGTCAAAATATGGGACAACGCCCTCAAGTCCATGGAGAAGCCTCTCCATTATACTTTGAAACAAGCCTGGGGCAATGTTGACCCCAAACTGTAAACGCCTACATTTCAACGCTCTGCGGTACGTGATGATCGTTTGCGCTTCTGCGGCTTCATCATCGACCAGCAACTGCTGGTAGGACTGAGCTAAGTCAAGTTTAGCGAAGATGGCACCTTCACCCAAGGTGTGGAGGAGGTGATGGACGACAGGCACTGGGTAGGCGTTCGAGGGCAGAGCGCGGTTCAACGAACATTTGTAGTCAGCACAAATTCTCACGCTGCCATCCAGCTTCATGGGGAGCACGATTGGGGTCTCCCAACGTGCATGGTCCACCGGTTCTAAGATCCCTCGTGCAATGAGACGGTCTAGTTCAATGTCGACTTTGGGCTTGAGTGTGATGAGAACTCTGCGTGGCTTCAGGGGGACAGGCTGCACCATGGGATCGATGTTGAACGTGATGGGTTTGCCCTTGTAAGTGCCCAGCTGACCATCAAACACAGCGGGAAATTCTTTGATGAGAATCTCTAATTCAGATGACTGAAGGCAATTTATGCCATTGATTTGGAGCCCCAAGGCATCAAACCAATCCAGACCTAAGAGGCTAGGCAGAACACCATCACCATTAATGGCAGCCGTTCTATGAATTTTTTAAACTGAACGGTGACCATTCTAGAGCCAATTACGGGAATAATGTTCCCTTGATAGTCTCTTAGCGTCAAATTGCAGGCTGAGAGACGGCGCTTTGACAATTTAGGCAGTAATCGTTTGATGGTGCTCCATGAGACAATTGAAGTGGCTGAGCCCTTGTCCACTTCCATGGAGCAAAGTTTCCCATATGTTAGGACGGTCATGTTGATCTTGCTTCTTACCGAATGGCAGGAACGTACCGATTGTACGTCGGAAAGGTCTGACCCGTGGAACTCCACGGGGGCGTCGTCTTTTACATGGTTTTCTTTCCAAGCTGACTGACGTTGGTACAAAGGTTTGGCAGGTGGAAAACTGCTGGGTTGTGGAGCATGGCATACCTTCGCAATGTGCCCTTTTCGACCACAACGCTGACAGATCGCCTGCTTAAATCGACATTCAGCTCTGGCATGGCTGCTTCCGCAACCCATGCAGACTGGTCTATCAATGCTGCGGCTGCTGGGCCAGCTCTTTTTTTTCTCTCGCCTCTTTAAGGCGATTTATGTCAGCTCCAGCTTCAGAGTCAGAGCCTGTGCTCGCATCGCCCTGATGAACTGTGAATCTTTGAGCTCCAAAGGATTGGTTAGCTAGCTCCGCAGCGTGTGCTTCAGCCAGTGCGGACTCGAGGGTGACTTCAGCTTTCGCTAACAGACGGCACTGTAATTTAAGGTCTCTCAGACCACAGACTCACTGATTGAGCAGGGCGCCCTCGAGGTCTTAAACTCGCAATGCAAAGCCGCTTTTCTAAGAGCTGCCACATATTGAGTTACTGTTTCGCCCTCATGCTGGCTCCTTCGATGGAATGCATGTCGCCAGGCAATTCTGGGCGGTGAAGGGGCATAATGGCTTCTGAGTTTACTCATTAGTTGAGCCCAAGGCACCGCTTTAATGGCCGCTAGAGCTGTGAGAGCCTGGGCTGTTTCAAACACTTCTGCCCCGCAAAGGGAGAGGAACTTGGCACATTTTCACTCGTTATTTACCTCAGCCAGGTCGTGGGCCACCAGGAAACAGTCAAATCAGGTGACATACGACTCCCAAGACTCCAAGCCAGGAGTAAATGGAGGGAACTGTACCGCAGTGTCAGGATCTATTTCTCCTAATACTCAAGAAAGACCACACTTAGACATTGTTTGAAATGAATAAGGCTACTTTTACTAAGTACCGGAGATTAACAGACCATAGTGAAGCAGGAAGTAACTAGTTTAGGCGCGAACATAGAGTATTAAAGCTTAAGCCCATCCCAAGAGCCCTAACCCCCCCTTGCAGTGTCCAATATACGTTCTTCTCCGACATCAGGTGGGCAGGTCATCACCAGCATGGAATGTGAGACCGTTAGTCCAGAGATAACACCAGCCGGCATCATCTTCCACCAATCTTCCACCAGCATACACAATTGAATCCCAGCGCCCCACCCTCCCCGTTTCCATGGCAGCTAAGCAGTATAAGCAAAGGCTGACATCCGGACCTCCTCCAGGAGCAGGCAGAAATCCCGGACGTTCCTCAGAAAGCGAGATGCTAGACCTGTAAAACAGACAAGAAGAGACAAAACAACATGTAGGAGAGAGGGAAAGGGTCAAGGTTTGTGTGGATATTTGGCATAAAACTGGCGTATAAGCCTCGGGGCCTTGAGATGCTCTTTATCCACCCATTCATTGTGAGAAGGAGGAAAGTCTTTCCACATGACTAAGAACTGAGTTTTATTTCTACGGACTCTGGAGTCCAAAATGTCACGAACTTCATAATGCTGATGACCGTCAACCATCATAGGCGCAGGGGCATCAGGACAGGGTTTGCGGAGATGTGAGGTGCGTTCAGGCTTTAACAGGTGAACATGGAACACTGGGTACAAACGACGGTAGGTTTTAGGGAGATCCAAACGGACAGACACCGAACTGATTATCTTAGTTATAGTGAACGGACCAACAAATTTGGGGCCCAGTTTCTTGCACTTTTGTGGGCTGTCCAAATGCTTAGTAGAGACGTATACTTTATCACCAACTTTGTAGGCCGGAGGAGCTGCCCGTTTCCTATCAGCATACAACTTATGCGATTGATGTGCGTCATCCAAAGTCTTTCTCAAGATGGGCCAAACCGAAGACAGCTTGGTGGACCAATCGCCCAACGAGGGAACTGCAGGCGAGTCGTGAGGTAATTCAGGGATGGGTACAAAGTCCTGACCATAGATGATTCTAAAAGGGGTCATATTTGTACTAGAGTGAACAGAGTTATTATAAGCCACTTCGGCATGTAGCAGGAGATCAGCCCAATCATCCTGTTGAAAATTAATGAAACAACGAAGGTATTGTTCCAAAACGGAATTGGCTCTCTCACAAGCACCGTTCGTCTGGGGATGGTAGGAGGAGCTTAAGCCCTGGGCGGAGCCTATCAATTTCAAAAATTCCTTCCAAAAGAGAGACGTAAATTGGGATCCTCTATCCGAAATGATACGCTTAGGAACACCATGAAAACGATAGATATGGTTCAGGAACAACTTGGCCAACGACTTGGAAGATGGAATCTTTGAACAAGGTACAAAATGAACTTGCTTGGAGAAAAGATCCGTAACAACCCAAATGACGGTATAGCCTTGGCTGGTTGGAAGGTCAACAATAAAGTCCATCGAAATCTCCTTCCAAGGAGCCTCCGGCTTTGCCACAGATTGGAGAAGGCCATGGGGCTTACCCGGAGCACATTTCGAAGCAGCACAAACAGGACAACTGGCAATATATGATTCAACATCCTTTTTGAGCGAAGGCCACCAGAATTGGCGCTTAACTAGGTGTACAGTCTTAACGAATCCGAAATGCCCCGCTAAACGTGAGTCGTGTGCCCGTTGCAATACAAAAGGTCGTAGGGTGGCAGGGACATAAATCTTAGAACCAATCCAAGGGAGATTATCCCTAATAGTGCAGTCACCTGAATGTGCAGAATACCATTCATCAGTAAGCAATTCAGATTTAATGCGAGCAATGAGCTCAGCCGGCGGAGCAATCTGGAGAATAGAATGGCTTCTGGTAGACGCAGGAGAAGCAGGTAAGGCAAGAGGCATCATGGGTTGCACAACTGTAAGTTTAGAAACATCATATTGGGGTAGTCTGGAGAGGGCATCAGCCATGAAATTCTTTCCACCAGGAATATACTTAAGACGGAAATTGAAGCGATGGAAGTAATGTGCCCAGCGTAGTTGTCTCGGGGACAGTTTGCGGGAGGAAGTGAGAGCTTCTAGATTTTTATGGTCTGTCCAGACTTCAAATGGATGAGGGGCGCCCTCGAGAAAATGACGCCAAGTCATGAGGGCCCAACGAACAGCAAACGCTTCCTTCTCCCAAATGGCCCATTCACGCTCGGTAGTGGACAGTTTACGAGAGGTGTAGGCACATGGTTGTAGTTGGCCATGGTGGTTGAGTTGTAGCAAGACTGCTCCCACAGCAACATCGCTGGCATCCGCCTGAACCACGAATGGGGAGTTGACGTCGGGATGCTTTCAGGACAGGCTCAGCCGCAAACAGACGTTTAAGTTTCTCGAAAGCTGCTTGGCACTCCATGGTCCAGTTGAGGGGGGCTCCAGGCCGAGTTTTACCTTCACCTTTGGTTTTGAGAAGATTTGTAATGGGTAACGCAATGCTAGCAAATGATGGAATAAATTGGCGGTAAAAGTTGGCGAAACCCAGAAAACTTTGGAGCTGTTTACGAGTGCGGGGAGGAGCCCACTCTGTTACAGCTTTCACTTTAGCAGGATCCATTTCAATCCCTTCTGAGGAAATACGATAACCTAAATAATCAATCTTCTCCTGGTGAAACTCACATTTAGACAATTTGGCGTATAGTTCGGCGGAGCGGAGTTTCTGAAGGACGGAACGCACAAGTTTAATTGCCGTGCGGGCAATTATGGGGACCACCAGGTTCACCCACGTTACACCACTCCTGCGCGAGCTGCACTGGCTGCCTGTCGTCTTCCGGGTGCGCTTCAAGGTGCTAACTATCATCTTTAAGGCGCTCCATGGCTCAGGACCTAGCTATCTGCGGGATCGGATCCTGCCCCATACATCCTCACGACCGATTCACTCCCACAGAGAGGGACTTCTCCGGGTGCCGTCCACTAGACTTTGTCAGCGGGCGACGCCCAGGGGAAGGGCTCTCTCTGTGGCGGGCCCGGCCCTCTGGAACGACCTTCCCCCCGATATTAGAACGACCACGGACCTCCGCTCCTTCCGTATGAAACTAAAGACCCATTTCTTTCGACTGGCCGGCCTTGGATAGTCTCTCTGTCTATAGATTTTTAATTGTATTTTAATGGGTCTTAATTTTTTAGCACGGGATAACATAGTTTAATGGTGTTTTAAAGTATATATTTTGTATCGATTGTTTATATTGTTTTTAGTTTCTCCTGTGCACTGCCCCGGGTCCCTGTGGGGAGAGGGAGCGGTTAATAAATGCAAAGTTATTATTATTATTATTATTATTATTATGTTCGTCGCGTGTTTGTGAGTACACGACTATGTCGTCAATATAAACTAAAACTCCCTTGTATAAGTGCTCGTGGAGGACCTCATTGATCAGTTGCATAAACACAGAAGGAGCACCCTGAAGACCAAAAGGCAAAACCTTAAACTGGAAACATCCAAGGGGACAGTTGAAAGCCGTCTTCTGTATAGAGATCCATCAGAGCCCTGTCACTATAACCGACCATAAACAGACAGCTCCTGAAAAATTTGCGTGTATTCTTGCACAGACATACTCCCCTGGCATAAATTTCTAATTCTCATTCTAGCTTTCCTTTCAACTCGGGGGTCTTCAAAACGTCTTCTAAGAGCAGTCATAAAGCGTTCAAAATCCCGCAACACGGGTGAGTGGCTATTATGCAAAGAAACCAGCCATCTGGAAGCTTTGTTTTCCAAAGCCATAGAGACAATTCTAATTTTGACCTCATCTTCATAGTCATCTGCGTAATGCTGCACAAAATTATTTACGTGGAGCAGAAAAAATGCTAAATTTTCGCCTTCACCGTCGAATTTAACACCCAGGGGAGGGAGTTTTGCAGGCCGGCGGGGGGAGGCGGGACGGTTTTCCCTCTGTAAATCTCTGCTGGCTTGTGGAGGGGGGGAAGGGGTTGTGCCTCTGCTTTCTCGGGCGGCTGCTTCTTTTAACTGTTTGCATTCCCGACGATGCCCCCCCTCCAAGAGGTTATTCAGGGCTTCCCTCTTCTCGCTTGCCTGGCGGAGCAGTTCATGGGCCATCTCCTTCAACTCCCTTTCTTCCCTTAAAAGCTCTGGAATGAATGGCTTGGGGGAAGGGCGGCGTCTGGTGGTGGTGACCCCTGAGCTTATGCCCCCCGTCATTCCCACTCCCTCAGACCAACGATGGGGTTTTGTTGTTTCTTCGGCTGCCAGGTTTAAATCTAGGCCGGCTAAACAATCCAACACTGACCTCGGATCCTCTTTTGGAGCAGGGATATTTGATGCAGTTTCTCCCATCTCGATGGCAGGCAGAACCTCCACAAGTGGAAGCTCCTCTTTAGCAGGTTCCGACATCAGGAGTGATTTTTTGTGACTTCCTGCTTAATGTCAGGATCTATTTCTCCTAATACTCAAGAAAGACCACACTTAGACATTGTTTGAAATGAATAAGGCTACTTTTACTAAGTACCGGAGATTAACAGACCATAGTGAAGCAGGAAGTAACTAGTTTAGGCGCGAACATAGAGTATTAAAGCTTAAGCCCATCCCAAGAGCCCTAACCCCCCCTTGCAGTGTCCAATATACGTTCTTCTCCGACATCAGGTGGGCAGGTCATCACCAGCATGGAATGTGAGACCGTTAGTCCAGAGATAACACCAGCCGGCATCATCTTTCACCAATCTTCCACCAGCATACACAATTGAATCCCAGCGCCCCACCCTCCCCGTTTCCATGGCAGCTAAGCAGTATAAGCGAAGGCTGACACGCAGCCATTCCTGTCAGCCACGCTCACAACGTCTCGTCGCAAGTGAAATGACTAGCTCTTATAGTGACTTCAGCTACGTTGACTGACTGACCTGGCCTCAGCACGGCGATCCCATCCTCGTCGCAAGTGTTCTACACTCAGAACTCTGAGTGGGTGACAAATAACTGAGGCGCAGGCAGGAATAAAAGGCTAACAAGTTTATTCCACAGAACGATCAACACATAACTTGCGGCTCTTTTGGACAGGCAACAGCTTCTCTCTGCTGTCTGGGAGCTTGCTTTTATAGCGAGCTGTCAGATGGCTCCGCCTATCAGCTGTTAGCAT
Source organism: Rhabdophis nuchalis (assembly GCA_039707465.1). Taxonomy (NCBI): domain Eukaryota; kingdom Metazoa; phylum Chordata; class Lepidosauria; order Squamata; family Natricidae; genus Rhabdophis; species Rhabdophis nuchalis. The sequence goes on from CM077655.1 coordinate 22,394,890, forward strand.
TATCCCGCCAAAACTAGAATGAGCTGCGCATGCTCAGAACGTAACAGGCGTAATGATGGAATTCCACCCCGAAGCCAAGGATGATCTCACCCAGCGGCTTCATATAGATGGGGTTTTTTTAATAACAATTTTTATTGGTTTTTACAAATTTTATAACAAGGGAAAAGGTATATAGGATATAGAAAAAATATTTTAGAGCTTTCATGTCGGAGGTCGTGGTCGCCTCCGAGGATTTTTCAGTATAAGGTGGAAGGGAATACATATATATCATATCATAAATCATAAATTTATGCATGCAATCATTTGTTTCTATTGACATCCGTTTAAGGATTACATTATGTAAAAAAAAAATCATTTTTGCGATCTGAGTCTTTTAGCTATTATATCTTCTTCCTTCCTGCCAGTGGGCGGAGTCATGGCCCCTCCCGTTCCCCCATTTTCATCCTCTAGGATTGAGGAATGTTTTTTAAAAAAAGGCTTCTGCCTCTTCAATTGTTTTAATTCTAACTCTACCTCCCTTCCAGAACACCAACATTCCTTCAGGCATTAACCATTGGCTTCATATAGATGTTGAACAGGAGAGGCGAGAGGACCGACCCCTGTGGCACCCCACAGATGAGGCACCTCAAGGTCGACCTCTGCCCTTCTGCCAACACGAATTGCGACCGGTCGGAGAGGTAGGAGGAGAACCACTGTAAGACGGTGCCTCCCAACCCCAACCCCTCCAACCGGTGCAACAGGATACCATGGTCGATGGTATCGAAAGCCGCTGAGAGATCTAACAGGACCAGGATTTAGGAACAACCTCTATCCCGAGCCCTCCAGAGATCATCGACCAACGCGACCAATGCCGTTTCCATGCTGTACCCAGGCCGGAAGCCAGACTGGCACGAGTCCAGATAGACAGCTTCATCCAGGTGCTGAGGGAGCTGTCGTGCCACCACACTCTCAACAACCTTCGCAACAAAGTGAAGGTTGGAGACAGGACGGTAGTTCCCCAAAACGGTAGTTGGCCAAAAGAATCCCCACTTTTCTCTCTCCCTCCGTTCACAGCAGATCTCCTCCAGCCTCTCCCCCTGCCCAGTTATGGGCCCAGCCTGCTTTGCCCTGCAGTATTTGGGTGGGGGGGGTATATTACTCTGTTTGGGGGAGGGAGAATTTGGTTGCAGAAAGGCCAAGGGGGGGCAGCCTTGGAGGGCCTCTTCATCCTTCCTCCTTTCCTCTGTTCAGGCTGAGAAAAGAGCTGGGTGGAGATTGTAAAAGAAAGATTCAATATGGAATAAGAAACAAAGTTTTCTGCTTTTCAAATTCCTGGATGTTCCCATTCTAGTTTCATCCCTTTCTGGAGAAGAACGAATATTGGAATATTTCTGAAAGAAAACTGTACTTGGACCAAAATGGAGAGATAAAAGCAGATCTGGTCATTGAAGGCTTCTTGGTTCTCCCCAAGGAGGATCCCAGGAGAGAATATCTGGCGTATTTTGAAAGACAGAGATTTTCTATCATACAAGAGGCTCTTTCACAGCTAAAGTTGCTGAATAAGGTGGGAGAAATTCTGGTGTCTTTTCTCT